>ML810114.1:156835-172681 GCA_009831015.1 Picea engelmannii
TTGAATGCATGGGAAACCACTCAATCATGAACAAATGATTGATTTCATCCGCTTAGCATAAGGTAGCCTACCAATCGTGAAAGTAGATCCAGGGTGCAATCAACTCTAGGTAAAATCAGATAAATGTTTTGTAGTTTACAAGAGATGACCCATTAGTGAAAATTCAGTGCAGCCCTTTCACATTGGCACCAACAAAGGACAAATATACTGACAATATTGAGAACAAATTGAAAATCAATAAGTTCGACATGGATGGTCAATAAATTTGAGGAATGCAATGAAACATGCTAAAACTTCCCTTGAACATAAGCATGACACAATGGTGAGTTGGGAAGCATTTGATAGAAAGTGGAACATTGATATAAGTATATGACATAGGATGCATCAACAAACTCTTCAAACTAACTGGAAGAGTAACCAACCAATAAGGTTCAACTTCTTAATCCCATACTAAGACTAAACTTGTTAACTGGATGACTCATGATAAGAATCTGGACCAGGAAGCAAGATTTAACCCAAAAATAAAATGTTCAGAATTGATTCAAAACAAACAAGTGCGTAGCCCTCATCATCAAAAACCCAACTCACTTCAAACGGGTTCAAACGGACATCGGATGAGTGAGATATCACGTTCTGTTCAATTTTCCAAACAAGGGAAAAAATTGTCGATTGTACAGTCCGTACATGCTGACGTGGCAAGATACGGCCTCACACGTGGCAGGTGACATGTAAGCTAATTTGGAAAGATAAAATGGAAAATGTGTTGACTTGGAAAACATATGGGAGAATGAGATTTTGACACATGGCATGTTGATGGACAAATTGTGTGGCGCCACGTGGCCCGGGCATGGGATTCCACGTGGCATGTTGGTTATGGTATGTTAAAATGTTATAGACTCCATGGGGATCGAACCCCGGACCTTTGTTGGATAGTGGAGCACCTTCGCAAAGGCCAGCTACTAGTGCACCATGCATTACTTCTTGTTAACCATATGTTTTAAAAACTATGTAAGTTTGATTGTGTTGCTTTTTGGGCATGGGTGTAGGCTGGGGTTTAGCCCCAGCCCTCGGTTGTGCACCTTATCCATGTGATGTCATTTACATGGAATTCATGCGGGAATTCCAAATGGCGTTTCAAATGATTAAAAACATTTGTGCCCACCACTTTTCAAGAGAACAAGCAACCTTGTAACAAAGCCCCTTAACTTGTGCTCGGACGTGGCCATATGGCCCCCATGCACCCAACACCTCCGCCTTTGGGGCCCTAATTCCTCTAACAGTGCAAAAATTTGGCTCTATCTATGGATATGCACGCGTGTGCTAGGTTTAGTCATTTGAAATGCCCAGAAGCCAGGTTACTTACATAGGAGGTGCAAATTGGCGAACCAAAGACAACAATATTGAAGGAGGAAAATGATAGGAGGCCTATCTTCTTCATTGTTTGGCCAAATGAGGTGCCAAAAAAGCCCAACTAGGGTTTTTTTCATGTTCTAAATCCATTGGCATAGTTTTCAAAGGAATTTGGAGGCATCATTTGCAGATTTTGCTACATTAAAGTTTCCGAGAGCTCCAGGGACCTTGTTATAGGATAAATCCATGAGTGCAGACACAAACCAATCTCCCTAGATCCACCTGGATATAGAACAAAACATGACAGAATAATACACTTTCCCTAGATCTAGACTATTGAATGAACTGAGAGATGAGGATCATGGACATACCTTATGAACGCTTTCCTTAGATCTATGTTGTTCCAAGCTTTGCTCCAATGCTCTCGTCCCATTCAGATCACAACAGAACGAACCAATCGAAGTAAAGACATATTAATATATTCAATAACTAGTCTATACATATGATCAAGGAGTTATGTAATAAAGTGACATCATCTTTATGGGAAAGGGACATATTGTTGTATTGGATTAATTGAAAGTGAAACTTACAACCTGAGCCTTGATGTCATAGGTATCCTTTCGATGGCTCCTAGCTCTGACACACACACTTGCTCATGCATGAAGAAAATCAACCACTTGTGATGACCTTACTGTTGTCTCTAGCTGGTGTAGCATCAGTCCTCCATACAGTCTTCCACTAATTCTCTAATCAATCTCTTGCTAACGTGTTGCTTGCTTAACTTAAACCTTTCCATGAGAAATCTCCTCAATATATAGGAGAAGATAGATTAGTTAGTTGGATAGGGAATGATCCCAAGATATCTGGAAGGCTAGCACCTAAATAACCATTCGAAAGCCAACTCACCCTTCTAGAAGATTCCATTTTAGAAGGTTTGAGATTTTTATCTTTTTCCCCTTTAAGAACATGTTCGCACCCTAACAATGAGTACAGTGCGAGAAGTTCACACTCCAACTTAATGTAGCCTGCGAGAATCAGGCATTCTCGCAGGTGAATATATAAGTAGCCTGCGAACATCCTTCAAAAGTGTGAGTTCTGGAAGAAGACAACTGTAACTTCTCTCAGGAAAGTGTTCTTAGTAAAGAGTTTGATTTTCCATCATCATAACATCATCATGACAACATCATAATGACCAAATTTGTGGATAACAGAATGCCCCCCAAAGTCTGAGAGCGGAACCAGTGACAGTCGATAGACTTTGTAAGTTGCATGTGTGTGTCAAGAACCAGAAGCACATCTAATCAGAAACCTGCAAACATCCAAGCATCAACAGAATATCATGTATATAAATTCCGAGGTAGGCATTCCCATACTCATATCATAGACTGATGACATCGTAAACCAAGGTCATGGCGACCAATCATACACTGTGGATCCATGCCGTCATTATATAGCACAGCCACCTGAATACACTGTGGATCTGTGTGACAAATTTTCAGTCAATACGACATAGCCACAAAACATACATAGTGGATCTATGTGTCGCAAATTATGCATACTTCATCGCACCCTGGATCACAAAGACAATATCTAGGGTCTTCAATCTCGTCTCCCAAAGTACGAATCTGACCATGTGATTACATGTGTCGAAGTTGAACATGGTAGAAACCACTTGATTACCAGTCATTGATGTATACCATTAACAAGTGCGAGGTAAATCATCATTGATGTCAATGACTCCCAAGGTACTATAGTACAATCCACCGAATGTGAATAAATGAGTTGATGTCGAACACTTGATGGAATCTCTCGATCAAGGGTCAATTATGTAAACCCACTATCGAAAGAGAGAAACTTGCCATTGAGGCATGCAAGCTTCAAGGTATTAAATAATTTCTAAGTCTTGACTCCGAATAATGTGCTGAAGTCGATAGAACAAGACTCGTCACAGGAGGGCCTTGATGTATCCCCCATCAGTGACACGAAATGAGTAACAGAGTTTGAAAGTGAAACAAAGTATATGAAAATTGGACTTTGGACACAGGGAAGGCCGACACGGAGTGAAAGGATAACTGCAGATGGTCGACTCAATAGAGGTTTGGACTGCTCTTGAACATATGAATGAAACGAACAATGATTTGGCAGCATTGACTCAAAGACGACACATGGAAAGACCTTGTTATTGAATCGAATGAGAGAAAAATGGATTTCCCAAACCGGCTTCAAATGATGAATAGGGGGTGTCATGTTTAAGAGTGACACTTACTGCCAATTAACACAAAGATGAAACATATCCCTTTCCCAAATTTCCCCCCACCATTTCTGGCAAGTACCTCTTTACATTTACGCAAGCTTGAAGAGGATCACATATGCTTGTTGATATAAGCTCATCCTTCGGATGAGTCCCTCAGAGTATTTTTAATGAACCCTAAGAAGGAGTGGTTTGGTCCCATCACAGGTCAGTCAATGTTTGTTTAATGAGTCCAGAGATAGAAAACTCGAAGGTTTTTCAAGATTATAGAGTTTGGAAAAAAACTCAAAAGAGAACTCTCTTAGTGCCTTTTTCGTACAATAGTCCAACGAGACCAAAAAAGGGTTAACTATCGCTCGAAGGACGCGTAACTTTAAATTCTTTAATGAGCGTGAAAAGAGAAAGATCGCTCGGCAATCTTTTCATGTTTAGGGAGTCGTGAAAAGAGCTTAAAGTTAACTCCAGGGGGGTTCCTTTTTTGTGTAACCATAGCGAGCCCGGAAAAGAGATAAAACAACGCTCGATCACATTCTCAAATTTTTTGCAAGTGCAAGAACGGACAAAAGGCGCTTGAGGTTTTATATCAAAACCATAGGAAACAAACAAAAACACACCACACCGCAAAATTATTTTTTTTTGTCCATAATCATCCGCATTGGGTACCTGCAAGTCATTTTACTCACTTCCATATTAGCAATTAGGGTTAAATAACGAATAAACATGAAAAAACCCACTTTTATCATGGTAAAAAGTAAATAAAATAAATTCACAATTCATTTTACCATATCACTTTCACCTTTTACCATTTGAGTGCAAAAAACCTCCATTTTACCTTCTACCTTCATTGTCAATTTTTGGGAGCTTCGGGCCATCATTCTTTGAGCCGTCTATAGTGTTTTGGTAAGTTTTCCATTATCTATCTTTTCATGGTTCAAATTCATGATTTCATTGGTTAAACTTCAAATTTTGAGTTCATTTTGCAAACCCTATGCTTGTAGAAGGATTCTCGCAAGCTGCCCATACGGGGCCTGCGAGAATGCTTCATTCTCGCAGGTGGGCCTATGGCAGCATGCGAGAAGTTCGCACTGTGTGCCATAGGCCACCTACAAATAGCGCAAATTTCAAAATTTTATATAACGTTTAGCCAAAAGAAAGAATTTATCCTATGAAAGAGAGTTTTAATCATCTTCATATGTTCCCCATGTAGGTTTATAACCATCATAATGGTGCTCGAATGGAGAGAACGGGAACACGAGGACGATAATGCAACCGCCGAAAATCACCCTCCGACTCTTGCTGCCTTAAGAGATTGCGGTCTCTTGAAGTATTTCCGCATACCGGGCATGAGATCCCAAGTTCGATTGCTAGAAAACTTAGTCTGGATGTGGGATCTGGATCAGCAGGTTTTTAATGTCGGAGCTCACACATTGACGATCGACATTGAGGATATCTATTTCCTGACTAGGATATCCAGGTGAGGGTCCTATATCAGTTTGACTGGTAGCTGAAGGGGTGGCTTAAAAATGAGTGAGTATTTCCGGGAGTACTGCGTGCCTGAGGCTTAACGACAAAAAGGAAAAGTGGCCATTTGGGGAGTGACTGAAATAACTCTCCATACCATTCTCTTCACTATTGCTTGGATGGTAGGAAGTGCTGCCCCACATATGGCTCTGCAGAGCTATTTTCAGTATGCCATCGAGTGTACTGAGCCCCGGGTCTTCAACTGAGCTGACGCAGTTTTACGCAGTCTCAAGAAACAACTGACCAAATGTAGGTGTGGAGATCTAAAGAAGTTTGGTTATGGATCATTGCTGGTGTCCTTCTTCTGTGAGAGGGTCCTAGTGTATAGACTTCAGGCTGAGTGGGACTTTCTATGTCCCAGGGATCCACAGATGTTACAATGGTGTCAACTCATGGCTAGACATGTGACAGGACCGATCGTCAGGTATGACGATCTCTTCTTTGACTGGCTTCAAGGACAGGTGATGATGGTAGAAGATTATGCATACATTGGCTTGGACTTTCGCGGCGATCCCGACCTTGCACTTCCTGAAGATGCACAGTGGGGAGACATCGATAAGAAGTACACAAATGTTTGAAGTTTTTTTTAAATGTTTTTTGGATTTTAAACATATTTAAATGCTTTTTGTTTTATAGATATATCCAAAGACTAACATGAAATTTTTAATGATAACACAGATGTTGGGGCATATAAACCTGCTGGTAGTTCTCTTGTCCAGCATCGAGGAGAGGCAGCAGTTGCAGTTCCCTAGTATGCCGAGGATTATCTGACAGTGGAGCATAACTTAGAGGGTCTGATGGCCAATGTTCCAGATATGCCTCTGGAGGAGATCCCACGACGCGATCAGCGTCACACTCTGGGAGTCTCTGCCTCTATGGGTCGCTTGCTCCGCAGAGTTGCTAGGACATTAGTGTGCTATCTTGAACATCATTGATGTCACTATGTTGAGCCATGGGCTTCAATTTTGATATTTTGGTCTTCGGACACATGGGTTCTACCGGCTTACTTTGCATTGTGTACATTTTAATGTGTTTGATTTTATAAGTGATTTAAATGCCTGTCCAATACATAATTAGCTAAATCATCTGTCAATGTATTAAGACTTCTCGGAATGTGTTGATATTCAATATAATCAAAATGTCGTTCCAAGAGGCAAATCCGCAAATATACCCTTAATAACATAGGACTTTGAATAGAATAAACATTACTGAGCTGTAGTACTACCAACTACGAGTCAAGTCGAACCACCAAATGGCGAATTTCGAGAGAGATAGCATCAACCAATAATTCAACCATGGCGCTATACTCTGCGATGTTGTTGGTTGCTCGGCCAAGACATATACCTCGTAGAGATATGAGTTCATTTGTCGGGGCATAGATTGCCCATGCAGCGGAAGCTAGGTTCCGAGTACTACGGCTAGCACCATCGGCGAAGCCAATATAAGGTAGAGAATGCTCTGACATCTGGCAATCAAAAACAACGTCACATAAGGGCAGAGACCAGATAACGTCAAAAGAAAAAACTAAAGTAACACACACACTCAGTATGATACATAAAATACAAGTACTCATGCGCAAATGACTTATGCATAGTACTTCTTTAAGTACAACCCATTCCTAGGTTCACTCAAAGGCACACCATCATAATCCACTAGCTCATACGCTCCTTTTTCCAAAACTTTGCTAACAATGTAAGGCCCACGCCACATTGGTTCGAATTTCCCAGCTCCTAGGACATCTTTATCTTGTTCATATAGAAGAACAAGATCTCCTTCAGAGAAAACACGAGGTTTGACATGCTTGTCATACTGTACCTTAACACGTTTCTTCTGGGCTTCTATTACAAGAGTAGTGTCACGGCGAGTCTCGTCTAATCGCATCAAATACAACAAACGTTCCTCTTCGGCAGAAGTATTAGGTAAGAGTTCTACAACTAGCTTCAAAGATGGTATCTCACATTCTATTGGCAGAATGGCTTCCATGACATAAACTAATCGAAAAGGCATGAATCCTGTGGCAGCTTTAACAGATGTCCGATATGTCCACAATGCCGAAAATAACATTGTGTGCCAGCTGGTTTTATGTATTCCTATCATCCGTCGAATCATAGTTATGAGAACCTTATTGATGGCTTCGACTTGGCCATTGGCCTATGGATAATAGGGCGTTGAACTATCATGAAGAAGGCCCAAATTCTCTGTAAGTTCATACATCATATAATTCCTAAAATGACTACCGTGATCGGTAACGATAGCCTGAGGAACACCAAAACGAGTGATGACATGGTTGAAAAGAAATAACGCTGCAGTCTTCCCAGTATTATCAAATGTCGGCATTATCTCGGCTCACTTTGTGAAATAATCAACAGCTACAATAATGTAACCATGCCCCCCAGCCAAGTGAGGGTGACATGTCATGAAATCAATGCCCCATTTAGCAAAAGGACCTACTGAGACTACAGGATGAAGGGGAGCAGGATGCGATCGAATCTTCTGATTATAAGTTTGGCAGGCATGACACTTCTGAACAGCAGTAATGCAGTCAGTGAATAGGGAAGGCCAAAAGTAACCTGCACGTAAGATCTTCTGGGCAGTAGCATACCCAGACATATGACCACCACATGCTCCTGAATGGAAATCATTCAAAGCTTTCTCAGCTTCATCAAAAGTCAAACAACACCGAAAGACAAATTCAATGACTCGATGGTAAAGAGTATCGCCGAGGATGATATAATGACGTGCTTGATAACGGACACGACGTTGTTCATTACTGGACAGAGCATGCCAGAAAGTTTGAGTTTGGAGATATATAATGATATCTCCGTACCAAATATCATCGGTACTGATAAGGAAAAGTGACTCGTCAGGTAACGAATCAACTGCTACCTTTCTCGTGGCAGTGTGGGGAAAATCACAAATTAACTCAGCGAAAACTAGAGATTTCTTTGACGTGGCATGATCGAATTCCAAATCGAACTCCTGGAGAATAACAATCCATTTGGAGTACTTGCCCCCCAGCAATTGACGTGTCAATATGTGTTGCATGGGGTTACAGTGTGAAATCACTGTAGTCTTCCTGGAGAGAATATAATGACGGAAACATTGGACTCCTTGGACAGCAGCCAAGGCCATCTTCTCAACATGTTGGTACTTGATTTCCGTGGATGATAAACTTCTACTCAAGTAATAGATAACATGTTCATCGTGATTATCATCCTCTTGAATGAGGACCATGTCGATAGTATACTCAGACGCAGCTAGATAAAGAAAGTAATCTCGACTATAATCAGGAGGGAAAAGAAGAGGAGATTTTGTGAGGGATAACTTTAAAGCTTCAAAAGCGTTGTTAGCAACCTTATCCCAGACAAACTCTGAATCTTTCTTTAGAATATGTGTGAAACCGTGAGTAATCTCGGCGTAATTCGGGATGAAACGATGAAGAAATTTTTCTTTCCCCTGAAAAATTTGTAACTGATGCAAAGAAGAAGGAGGAGGGAGATTAAGAATCTCCTCGACCTTGATAGGATCTACCCGGATCCCATGGCGTGAAACAATGAAACCGAGGAGACGACCAAATTCTACGCAAAAGACACATTTATGAGGATTCAGGTGAATGCGATAGAATCCACAACGAACGAAAATTGCTCAGAGATGATTAGGGTGATCGACTTGACGTAAAGAGTGAGCCGACAAATCGTCCAAATAAGGTTGAACAATATGCTTGATATCGTGAAATGCGTAAGACATAGCACATTGGAACGTAGCACCTGTGTTCTTCAGACCGAAGGGAAGTTTCCTGTAGGCGAAAGTACCCCAAGGACAAATAAAAGCCGTTGTATGTTGGTCCTCAGGAGCGATATTGATTTGATTATAGCCGGAAAATCTATCCATGAGGGAAAATATTTCACTGCCGGCACAGTCATCGACGATCTGGTCAACAAAAGGGGTCGGAAAATTGTCCGTTGGACAAGCTTTGTTGATATCCCGATAATCAACACAAACGCGTATACTACCACCCTTTTTATCAATCGGTACTGGGTTGGAAACTCATTCTCTCAATGCCACGGGATAAATAAAACCGGCTTTAAGAAGTTTTTCATGTCAAGTTTAATGGTTGCCACTTTACGTGGATGGACAGGACGGAGGCGTTGCCGGACAGGTTTAGCTCCGAGGTATGTATTAATCTCATGAACAATGATAGCAGGGTCAATACCCAGCATCTCTTCGTAACTCCATGCAAAGATATCACGAAATTATTTAAACAAGGAAGTATAAGTGACAATTTCTTCGGGAGAACACGAAGCTCCAATATGAACGTTCTCGACTATCCCAGGTTTCACTGAAATATCTATGGGCATCGTGGGTGAAATGTTACTGAGGTTCCCTTCCGCAAACACATTTTGTGTAGATTGGGAAACCGTGGATATAACAACAACGGTCGACGAAGTCGAAATCCGCTGATAATTCTCAAGAGTTTGTTGTTCCAGAAAGAATATGGAACGATGATGCCCATCGTCCCAAGGGGTGTCCTCCATGATGGACATGATCATATTGTCAGTAGGAAAGATGACACGGAAAGGATCAGGAGACAACTCTTCAAATGAAGTAGTAGGGGATGTCGATTGAATGGCTTGATAAGCGGACTCAACCGGGCTTAACGACATAACGTTGCCGAATTGAACATGATCTCCAGGATCAGGGACTATCCAAGGGTCAGCAGACACAGGAAGTTCATGAGGTACAATAGAGATCATATTAATAGAAGCAACTGACGGGCTTGGAATATTGGGTGGTGGTGGTATAGGGAAAGTACACATTAACGATGAGTCTTTTAAAAGACCGACACCAACATTCTCATAACCCGGTGGGGTGTTGGCGATGAACGACACGTTGCCCGTGCGAGTATCGGCATTAAAGAAGGCAAGCTGATCAACCATGACTACTTTGCCCTGGTGAGGAAATTGTATGACACGGAAAAAGGTTGACACGACAGCATGCATAGAATCAACCCAGCTTCGACCAAGTAGAAGATTATAATCTAGGGGAGTATTGAAAACTTCCACTTCCACCTGGACGGTTTTACCCTCGAGACTAACAGGAAACGACGGAAGAACACCGTATGGCTTAAAACCAGAGCCATTGAAGGCTCGCAAAGTGTTTTTTGATTCGTTTAATGAGGGAGAGCCAATGGATTTCCAACAAGAAAAAGACATTACACACATAGAGGCACCCTCATCAATAATAGTTTAGCAAATACTCTTGTCGAAGACCACAACTTGGATTTGAAACGCAAGTTGTGGGGGTAACCTTGGAATATGATCTTCCAAGTTAAAGACTATCAGATTTGTATCTGTTGGATCAATTCCACCTATAGCTTTCAACAGCGCCCTTCGTTGTGCAGGACAAGATTGAAGGACTTCCAGGGCAGACATCGTTGAGGGTGCTTGGGCCAGATCTTCGACAATACTATAGTTCTGGGCTGCCCGAGCATGAGGATTGAATGTCGATTTCTTAATGACACCTTTCAGGGGTGGTCGTATAACTCTATCGAGGTTCAGTCATTCGAGATGAAGAGGACCGTTCGTAGGTGGATTCGGTGGAGAGGGTTGTACCAGATCAGGAGGTAAGTCGTCAACCTTCTCCTTAGAAGGAGTATAGTCTTTAGCTCTAGTGGTAAGTGCAACATTGTCTTTTTTGGAATCACCGGTGCACATCAAAACATAAGAGGATGTAGAAGTAGAGGGTTGGTCATGGATGACCAACGAATCCTATTGTTGAGACGGGAAGGGTTGAGACAAGACTGCCGGTGTAGAGGGATTTGGTGTTCCTTGAAGGAACTTATTAACCTCGACACATCTCGGACAATCCTTTGTGTAGTGATCATCACCACAGATAAGGCAAGGGTATCATGGTTTGCGGTTATCCTGGTCATCAACAGGAGGTGATTTGGTTTTCTCATTTGGATTATTGTTTTTACCCTCCTTATTCTTGCCTCTCCCTTTCTTAGACTTATTCTTACCGGTCGGCGTAGATTGAACAACGTTCACTTCAGATGTTTTACCGGCGGGAGGAGCAGGAGACGGAGCACTTTTCACATTAAAAGAATTGGATTTCGGGGTTGTAGTTGAAACAAAATGTGAGTGGCTATGAGTGGAACCAATCACACCATCAGCTGCATGCGAGGGAGCTAGAATAGTAGAAGTGCTGGAACTACTAGGACGAGGTAAATCAGGTAGTAAATCATACAAGGTTCTCGTTTGCAAATAAACGAGATCAAGATACTGAGCACGACTAATAGCCTGCTCTTTTGTGACAACACCACCCATAGCAATTTCTTTACCAATTTTGTTTACAAAAGACTTTGTAAACCATTCTGCCAGTAATTGATCAGGAAGCTCAAGTTTAATGAGACGTCGCCTCCGTCGCCACTCATGAATATGATCAGATATATGAGTGCTCGAGCTTTTTTTGAAGGAGGTTAAAATCTCATTTCTGGTATCGTAACGGATCGGTAACTAGTAATGTGTTAGAAAAGCCATTGCAAGGGTGTTGAAATCTGAGAAGAAACCTCGTGGTAATTCAATGTACCACTTCCCAGCAGTACCCGTAAGAGTTCGTTGAAAAAGACGCAGTCTAATGGAGTCGTCCATCAATGAGTTGGATGAACACCACAAATGGAAAGTCATGACATGATTATTTGGGTCCTCTCCCACCTTCCCATCGAATTTTGGAATGTCCGATGGAATCTTTGCAGGAATAGCAGGCCATTGGGGAGAGTGACAAATAGGATCATTAAGAATCCTAGACAAATCTAGCAGATCCAAAGTAGCAAGAAAAGGCAACTACCGATTCACTTGTGGATACTGGTGACTTTGGGGTGGAAGCCCTGTCGGTAGACCAGTGGGACCGTATGCATTCTGCCCCCAGAGGGAAGACCCTGGTTGGTTCTGTGGTGGTTGAATAGGATAGTAACCCCAAGGATTTTGACCTTGAGTTTGAGTAGGGACTTGAGGTTGAGTAGTCTGACCTGAACCCCAAATAGGATTAGTCACACCTGGATATGGTTGGCCTATAGTAGGGACAACTTGCTGCCCCCCAGCATTTTGAGGAAAGTGTTGCATAAGTTGATTCCAATACTGGGCCAATGCAGGAGGTATGTTTTGTCCTAAAGGTGAGGTTGGTCCCCCTATTAAAGGGACAGTTCCACCCGGAAGTTGTGTACCGACCATAGGTTGTGTAGTAATTGTGTTATGTCCAGGAAAAGGAAAAGGAAACGTACTACCCTGTCCACGAACAGGATTGTGCAAGTTTGGTGCAACAGTCGGGATAATGCTACTAGTATTAGGATTGCTAGTAGGAAACTGAGGGAGTGTCGGGATGAAACCGGGAATAGGATGCCCAGGAAACTGAGGACCACCTGGAGAACCAGCTGGAGTTTGTGGAGGTGTTGGATGGGAAACATTCAACAAAGGATTCAACACATGGTAACCAAGAGGTAAATTTGGGTTAACCTCAGGAGTTCTCTGGGTATTGATAGGGGCAAGAGTAGTGGCAGGAATCTCGGTTTGGACACTCGTAGTATTCGCGAGATGGGCCATCTTGGGAGGAAGAATAAAATGATAAGTGGTAGTCGCTGGTGTAGTATTTGGTTCAGGAGACACAGGAGGGTTGATTTCGTAGACAGGGGTTGACTCAGTACCAAACAAGACTCATCGAAAATCACCCGACCAAAAAGGATCTTGGCCTACTACACCGTGAGAAGGCCCAGTAGTTGATTCAGAGAATGTAACAATGGTTTCTTCAGAAGGATTTAATCGTCCAATAGGTCGTTCACCACGACGAATGCGGTAGTCCTCTATAGTATGGGTTATTCGAAAATCAGCAAGAGGATCAGTGGATTCTACTTGTGGAGGTGGTGTAAAAACTTCTGGGACGTCACTTATGTCCATGTGTGGTAGAGTAACAAGGGGAATTTCACCCGGATGAGGAGATTCCTCAGGGGTACCGTTAGGTGTTGCCGTATGCAAAGGTTGTGAAGCTTCTGGATGTTCCTGGGACAAACCTTGCATCCTACGTGAACGTCGTGGGGGAGAAATTGTAAACAGGTAACCAACTCCCCAACTAAAATCCTATGGCCAACTCTGAGAAACGAACAACACACCCTAGTAAACAAAATCTAGAAGCAATCACCAAGCAAAAAATACCTTCTAATATCGAAGCCACTAGTTGGTGATGAAATCCAACGTCGCAACAATGAGACGAGAAGGGGCGGGGCTAAGGTGGAAAAGTTACGTTGACGACCTGCTTAACAGACTTACGCCCTGGTGCAAGCTCCCATACATAATCATGGGTATACCCTCCAAGGAGCCCGAGTGAGTTTGATCAACGTCGATTCTAGGTACCATGAAGACTTTCCCCTCCACAGTCACCTTGGGCAAGAACCTAGAGAGATAAGCCACTAAGGTCACCACAAACAACAGTACAACCTGGGGAAACAGTGGTCAGTTCAATCCACATGCAAAGGTAGGGTATCTAGCCCGAAATCAACTCAAAGGCTTCCACTCATAATTGTGGGTATACCTCGGAGTGACCCCCGTAATATGTGCAATCTCTACACCGATGTCAACAAAGCAGGGTTAGTAACTCTGCCAACACCAATGCAACCTAATGCTTGACCCTTGTGTTAGAAGGGCTTCCGAGGACAATATGTTGTCAATGGAATTTAACACTCACTAACTCAAGATGCTATTGTTTGTTTTTGAGCTTTTGGAGAGTGTCTCTCTTCCTACTCCAAAGAACTAGCCTAGCTAAATGTTGGTGTAAAAGAGCCCTAGAAAAGATTTACTAGATCAATTTTAATATTACGTAATGTTTTTACAGGCTGTTGTTTACTCAAAGGTAACGAAAATGAAACTCATGATGTGTGACTCTGACCCAAATAATGCAAGGATATGATGAAATATAATTCTTTTCATTCGATGAATCCTAGTTATGGGAGAGAGAGAACAATTTCGAATCAATGTCAAGACTACAATGCAAATGCAATATTCAATTTCCTTTCAGATGCCAATGCAAACAATCATATATCAATGAACAATTTCCATACGTCTTTTCAAACAAACTCTAAAAACTTGATTTTCAATGTTTTTGAAACAACAAAAACAAACTCTTGAAAGAAAACTTGTTGTTCACTTTCCAAGAAGAACTCTGATTAATGAGAAAATAAAATCAAAACTATCAGCAATCAAACTATGACAGCCCAACCAAAACTTTCAACGAAAGTAAAGACAAAAGCAAACCAAGGAGTTCCTCAATGCCAATGAAAAAATGTCATTTCGAACCCACAAGAAAACGAGAAACACCAAATGCTCAACTCTCAACCAATCATTAGCCGGCTCAACACACTCAACTCCAGAAATCAGAGAGAATGAAAATGTCAAAAAGGGCCAAGAAATGAAAGTCAAGCTATAAAGGCAAGCAACAACCTAGAAATCCTAGATCAGTTCCAGCAAGCGAACTAGAGAAAAAGATATGTATGTCACTGATTCAGTAAGCCAAAAAGGTGTAAATCAATAGATATGAGCAGTTGACAAAGTCAAAACTTGATTTCAAAAATTTCAAAAAATCTGTTTGCAGGCCAGTGTGGAACACAGTGCGAGAAGATAGTGTTCTCGCAGCCCACTTTGATGCAACATGCAAACTGTTCGCACTGGAATATATATGCAGAGTGCGAACTTTCAAGGTTCTTGCAGGCTGTCAATGGACACAGTGCAATAATTCCTGAAACTAATGAAAAATTTGAAAGAGAAAGCAAAATTCAAACTGGGTTATAGACCCAGAAGGTCTCTCAGGGTATCCTGAGGACTCGGAGACTGACAAATCAAAAGAAAAATGCAAACAGACAAAATGGCCACAGAAAATTCAAAAACCATAAAGAAAAAATGGAATAGATCCCCAGTGGAGTCGCCAATTTTGTTATAGGATAAATCTGTGAGTGCGGACACAAACCGATCTCCCTAGATCCACCTAGATCTAGAACAAAACAGGACAAAATAATACACTTTCCCTAGATCTAGACTATTGAATGAACTGAGAGATGAGGATCATGGACATACCTTATGAATGCTTTCCTTAGATCTCTGTTGTTCCAAGCTTTTCTCCAATGCTCTCGTCCCGTTCAGATCACAACATAACGAACCAATCGAAGTAAAGACAGATTAATATATTCAATAACTAGTCTATACATATGATCAAGGAGTTATGTAATAAAGTGACATCATCTTTATGGGAAAGGGACATATTGCTGTATTGGATTAATTGAAAGTGAAACTTACAACCTGAGCCTTGATGTCATAGGTCTCCTTTCGATGGCTCCTAGCTCTGACACACACACTTGCTCATGCATGAAGAAAATCAACCACTTGTGATGACCTTACTGTTGTCTCTAGCTAGTGTAGCATCAGTCCTCCATACAGTCTTGCACTAATTCTCTAATCAATCTCTTGCTAACTTTCTTCTTGCTTAACTTAACCCTTTCCATGAGCAATCTCCTCAATATATAGGAGAAGATAGATTAGTTAGTTGGATAGGGAATGATCCCAAGATATCTGGAATGCCAGCACCTGAATAACCATTCGAAAGCCAACTCACCCTTCTAGAAGATTCCCTTCTAGAAGGTTCGAGATTTTTATCTTTTTCCCCTTTAAGAACATGTTCGCACCCTA
>ML810114.1:176244-194002 GCA_009831015.1 Picea engelmannii
CCTAAAGGTTGTTTTTGAGATGTCCTCCTCCCTCATCTTGATTTGATGGTAGCCCGAGCGAAGATCAATTTTTGTGAAATATATAGCTCCATGCAGCTCATCCAGCAACTCATCAATCCTGGGTATGGGGTACCTATTTTTGACCGTCTTTTTATTCAAAGCCCAGAATTCAATGCACATTCTCATCGTTCCATCCTTCTTCTTCACCAAGACTACTGACGAAGCAAATGGGCTTGAACTTGGTCTGATGTGACCCATGTCTAGAAGCTCCTTGATGGCCTTCTCTATCTCATCTTTATACTTCTTGGGATGCCTATAAGGTTTGGTGATAACGGTCTTAGCCCCTGCTTCTAGCTCAATGATGTACTCAAACCCCCTATCTGGTGGCACACCTGGAGGAATTGGCCCAAACACTTTCTAGTGTTTATCAAGGATTCTTTTGATCTCTGGTGTGTAATGCACCTTTCCCTTCTCATCCACCCATGTTGAGACCTTAAATTCTGCTGTGTATACAATTTCTTCCCTTCTAAAGATGATTTCCATCCTCTTGGTCGTGACCACTCTGGCAGAGTTACCTGTCATGCCTCTGAGAAAAACCTTTCATCCTCCTTCCTCCACAAAGGACATTTCCATGGTCTTGTAATTTGTGGTGATGGGTCCTAAAGTGTTGAGCCACTGCACCCCTAGGATGATCTTGGTATCAGGAAGATCCATCACATACACATCCTGAACTAACTCATGCCTTCCCAAGGTGAGTTTCATACCTGGTATGTATCTGTTACAAGGCATAGTACTACCACCTGCTACCTCCACTTTGAATCCTTCAAACTCTACTATAGGTATGTACCTCCTCTTTAGTAATGTTGCATCAATGAAATTGTGGGAAGCTCCTCCATCAATCAGAAATGACACTCTCTGTCCTTGTAAGACTCCTCTCATCCTGAAGGTGTTGAACTTGTGTACCCCACTGATAGATGCCAATGTAGCCTTCTCTCCAGCCGCACAGTCTAGTTCTGGAACCTCCTCTTCTGCTGCCTCCAACGTTTCGGCCTCCATGTTTTGTATCTGACCATACTCATCCTCTTCTTCATCATCTGAAGTGACCTCAATATAATGTACCTATCCTCGTCCCATGCACTTGTGTGAGGGATTCCATGGCTCCTTGCATGTGAAGCAGAGTTGCTTCCTTCTCAGTTCCCTCCTGGTGTTGTCATCTATTTTTCCATGGCCCTTGTCATAACCCTTAGGGTCGCATCCTCCCTGGTTTATTGGAGGCAGTTGATCTCTTCCACCACTGTTAAGAGGTGGTCTGGGTATGAATTTTGGTTTAGCAGCTGGACCCAGATCCCTCGTCTTCCAAATGGCTTCCTATAGGCTGGTAGGCTTGAAGGCCTTAGCCCAACCCTTTAAGGTTTCCATCAATCTTTTTGTAAAGAGAATCATGAGCATGGTTGAGGACATATCTTGCACCATCACTGCCAACCTCTGGAACTCATCAATGTATGCCTCAGTCGTACCTGTTTTCTTGAGTTGGGTGAGCTCTCGGAAGTGTAACTCAGGATCTCCTAGATCGAATCTATCAATGAGCCTCTGAGTGAATTCTGTATAGGATACAATATGGTTGTGGTCAAGTGTGGTGAGCCCATGGTACCACCAGTCGTGGGCCTTTCCATCCAAGTACATAGTGGAAAACTTGATGGCCTCCATCTCTCTCATGGGGTTAAGCTGCAGGTAAGTATCCAGCTTCTGCACCCACGCTTGTCATGTCATTTTAGTCGTGCCATCAAAGTATGGAGTCTCTATCTTCCCTGCCCTTCGCTCAAACTCAAAGTTTCCCCTGTGGTTCGTCCTAGGCTGGTTTCTGAACTTGAGTTGACAATAATGGTCTAGGGACATCTGTCTTTGAACTTTCATATCCTAGTTGTAGTATTCCTTGGTACTCCTGGCTAATTGTGCCACAAAATATTCAACCTGTTCATGCTGCTCTTGCTCATTTGTAAATGTGGGCATGTATTGTCTGGTGTTATCTCTGCTACCTGAGTGTTGGCCTAGCGGTTCATCTGTGAACACTGGCACGCATGACCTATGATTGGTCTTGCTACCCATCTTCGCATGGAATGTGCCACCTCCAAGACTTCCTTCGGATCCTGGTGCTTTCTCCGGGTTATATCTGTCTTCCTCATGGGTTCCACCAGACCCTCCAGCCTCCTTATTCCCATACGTATTAGGATCTTTTCCTCGATGGGTTACTTGCATCAAAAGGTTAGTTATCCTAGTTTGGTTCTCATTCATTTTCTGTAGATTCTCATCAACTTTCTTCAAGGTTTCAGAGATTTCAACCTATCCCCTTCTGTTGGTTTCCTGATACTCATCCAACTGTTGGACCAATGTGCTTTCTGCACGGTTCATGTTTTGTTGGAACTTATCAAATTCAGTTACTAAGAGAGCCAAGCCCTGAGGCTCATGGTCGTCTCCTGACCCTTCCATTTCTGCCTCTATTTCACTGTTGTTTTTCTTCCTCTGACCCATAACAATTCCCCTGTACTTCTGCATGCACCGATCTCTCCACAGGTTTGGAGGATCAAGGCTCTGATACCACTGTAATGATCCCAAGACAAATTCTTTCTTGGAATCACTAACTACTACTAATTTATTGAGTTATTAAGTGCATACAAGATTCACCAACACATGAAGATCACAATATATTCAAGATGTATAAGCACAAGCAAAGATTTGACCTTTTTATTATGAGTAATGTAAGATCAATACAATAGATGGCCGATCTGGCATAAACCTCAGATGGTCGTACAAGAAATAGATATGAGCTGCTACAAAATGCTCCCAACAATACAAAATAAGCCTCCAAAGTTTGGATATACAATGAAGACTAAATCAAGTAGATCCGAGCCGCACTAATGCTCAACCTCCAAGCTGGAAAGTGCCCCATCCTGCTAGAATGTTGAAGCCCTGAATAATTCTTCCCTGCTACCAAAAGTGTCCAATCATCCCAAGAAATATGTCAAATGATAGATCAAGCAACTGTAAGGAAAACCCAGATGTCCAAATTCCCAAATCCACTCTCAAACCCTCTAGATTGTAATTCTTCACTGAATGGTGTGCCCCACTGGATGACTGAAGCCCTATCTAGTTCGGACCTAATGAAGGAGGCCTCCAAATGATCTAAAACTCTCCAAGAATATAGATCGGGCTATGGGAACCCTGTGGGAGACGTTTCAGGCTCAGATCTCAAGTATATCTCCCTAGATCTGAGTTTTAATGAATCACAGGACGTCCCCTATGGCTCCACGACGTCAAAATCTGCAGAAAAATATAAAATGATGATAACCCTCCAGAAAATCCCTCAAACTGATGGTCCTTCCCCTGCAAAAAAAACCCAACTGTCAGAATGGCCATAGGCCCTCATGATAAGATAGATCGAACCTCCCTCAATAAACTAGCCCTGAGACTAGAATGGTGTGGAGGAGTCTTTCATCCCCGAGACCAAGCTGTGGAACAAGGTGAGTGGATATTTCACCACTGAGTTGCTCACAAGGGTTTGTACAACAAAACCCCCAAACTGAATGCTCAAGAGCAATAGAAAATGCTAATCCAAAACCAGAATGAGTAATAGGTGCACCCCAGCCTCTTACTTATACTTTTCCTTCTAATTCTCTGTTGAGTTAGGTTAACTCCTAGGGTTAATCTTCTATTCTTCTGTTGAGTTATCTTTTACTCCTTTCCTTTTCCTTTCTCAAGTCAACTTAAAAATATAACTTTTAACTTCTTGACTTTTCCCCCCTTTAGCGTGAGACTATGACCTAGTGGGGGTGCCCAGGCCACTGAGTCTCCTCATTACCTCTCTAATAGGTGGGGGACATTACAGAGCTTAGGGCCACCATTGCAGGAGGCCATGCCAAGGGGAGCCAAAGTCCATTTTCAGTGACTAAATAGTCATTCTTGACTAGTTGGGATGCTCTAAACTCATTTAAATAGGTTTCAGACGCATTTGGGGACTTTTATAGGTTTTTTTTTTCAAAAGGAAGCTCAGGGAAGCTCAAGGCCACCAATAGAAGAGGTCATGCCTAGATGAGCCATGGTCTGTTTTCAGATTTGTAATAGTAATTTTTGGGGTTTTTATGTATTATGAACCCAATGGTACAGTGAGTAAATCCATTGGAGTTAAGAAACATCTTGTAAAATAATATTTGAAAAACTAATCCCAGAGAGCCTAGTCCATTGATGGAGGCTCAAGGAGATGTAGCCCAGTTGGGGGTGAAATCCTTTATCATGTTGTCATTGTTGTGAGTTTTTTCTTGTTATTATTTGTTTCACTTTATGTTGTTGTTGTATTATTTAAACAACACATTTAACCTTTCAAGAACCTCACACATAAACACATAAAAGAAGCCTAAACTTGACACATAAATCGTCTTGTGCAACTAAGACATTGAGCAAGGTCCTAAAATTTATTTTAATGGAGTAGAGGGTGCTTGCATAGAAAAAAAAGTCAGCCCCTACTTTTAGATCAGGTGGTATCAGAGCATATTTTTTCTCATGCGATTTCCATTGATAGCTAGAGAATTAGTTGTTGGTATTATTGTGCAAGTTTTGTGTTGAAGTTTAATATCTTGCAAGGATGGGGGAAGCTTCAAACAGTGAAATTTCTCATACATATTCATTATCCAAGTTCTTTGACAGAGATATGTTGAAGGAATTTGCAACCATGAGAGATATGTTGCAAGAGATGTTGGAAGATAGGAATGAGAGCACTGTCCTTCAAGAGAATTTGATGGTCATGAAGGAGGAGAAGCACCAGCTTCTTGAAAAGTTGCATGAGATGGAGACTCAGCTCTATGAGGCAAAGGAAACCCTTACCAAGTACATGCATGAACATGGGGTATGTAATGCTAGTTTTTCTTCAAATTCCTCTGAAGATGAATGCTTTGGTGTTTTCAAAAATCATACAAGAGGAATAGGGTCCAAGTTATTGTTAAAAACGGGCTATGAAGGTAGAGGGTTAGGCAATCATGAACAAGGCATTGCTGAACCTATTTTTTTTGAGGAGATGACCAAGTATAGGGGTATTGAATATGAACAGAAAGATGGAGCATATTCCAAAGTTGAGGAGACAAGGGAAACAGTTCCAAGAACAACATTCATTTCAAGTTCAATCTCCCAGGCATGAAAAGTGTGTGTTCAAGATGAATGCAAATGTGATAAACAAGAGAGTTGTGACAACCATGAGGACAGGAACACTGTTGTTGGTCTTCAAAGTAGAGCTGGTAACTCTTCAAATTCACCTCCTCAAGAAGTCGATAAAGGTGAATGTTCAAGAACATTTTTTGCAAGTTCAATACCTCAAGAATGCAAAGTGTGTGTTCAAGATTAATGAAAATGTGTGAAAAAAGAGAGTCATGACAACAATGAGGACAAGAAAATTTTCTTCTTTCTTCAAAGGAGAGCCGATAACTCTTCAAATTCACCTCCTCAAGAAGGCGATAAAGGTGAATGTTCAAGGTATATTTCTACCTGTAATTCAGTTGCTTTTGATTATGTTAAGCATGGTAAATTTGCATGTAAAAGTGAAACAAAAAGTCCATGTACATATTTTTCTTTAGATAACCATCATGTTTCAAGATGTTCAAAAAGATTCAGCACATTCACGAAAATTTCCTAGAAAAGGCAACTTGAAAAGAGGATGCAAAAGATTTGCACTCACTGCCAGAAGAGAGGTCATCTCATTGGCCAATGTTGGACATTGCATCCAACCACTCATTGACAACACAAGAAGCAGATGAATGAAGAGACTGGCAAGGATGGAAGAGGAGATTCCATCATCAATGTGAGTCAAGATGACTCACAAGAAGAGGATTTTCAGTAGAAAACGTCACCATTGAATTGGCTTGGTAAGAAATGGTTAGATTTCTTGAACAACTAAGGCTTGCATTTCTTTCTTTGTAGATGCGCTTTTCAGCCTTATGTATGATTTTTTGTTGAACGTTTGACAAGTTGTAGCAGTTTTTCATAACTTGTATGATGCAAGTTTTCATGTGAATGAAATTCTATTGAAGGCATTCTTGTTGTTACACAACTTCACCTGGAGAATGTAAAACATGTGTATGATACTCACTTATTGCAGTGATGCAAGAGAATCGCTCCAAATCAATGACGTGCTAGCTAGCCAGCACAATCAACATGCATTCATGGTGGAGAGAGGTGCCATCCCTCTCATTTTCAAATTTTAAATTTGAATTAAATGCTTGTAAGGATTTTAATGCCGAGCCATACCTTTGTACAGGTAGTGGTTGATTTGTAATGAGGGGTTTCATGTAGCAGGATCAGGTCTTAGTCAGTCCTGGGTAAATATTTATGAAAACTTCAATGTAAATTAATGAAATTAGGTGAAGAGGATGAGCACGCAGAGCCCCTCTTTTGTAATGAAGTCTTGCTTCATATTTAGGGGGAAGGATAGAGAGTCTGTGTGGGACTCGGGGAAGAGAAGAGGATAGGAGGGTCCGAGAAGAGAGGCCTTAGGAAGTAGAAGTTCTAAGATAGAGAACTTGAGAGAAGACTGAGATTTGTTAGATTCCAGTTATTGTAAACATCTGTATAGACATTCAGATTTAATACAAAAGTAGTTTTTTTGCATACTGTGTGTTTATGTGTTTACATATTTTCGTGAATGAATGTTGTAGATGTATGTTAAGTTTTGTTTACAGTAGGAAGATATATTTCTTCTATCTTTGTTGAGTTGTTTAATTATTCCAGGTTCTTCAAGCTATTCAAGGAGTGCACGATAGAGTAGAGGAAGTTCTGTAGCTAGTGCAAGGAGTGTGCATTCTAAATATCTCTTTTGAGGTCAGAAGAAAATGTGCCAGGTGGGCACACCAGAAGAAATTTACAGACTCAAGAGAATTCTCAAGGTTGTTGAATACCTTGGAGATAACACTGTGCAGAGGAAGCACAGGGAGAAGATAGAACTACTGAAGGTTCAGTAGAGATTTTTCAAAGGGGCATTGAGTCGGTGAAAGTGTGTAAGAGAAGAAATCTTTGTTGAGTTCGAAGACAACCAGAGTTACTAAACACTCTGTGGGCTCTACAAGGCATGCATTGAGAAAAGGAACGCAAAGAGGGCATGAAGTGTTTCTTTTCAAGAAATAATTCAGATCTGAGATTGACGAAATCTCAGGAGCACAAGGAGTGTGCAAGGGTGGACTTATTCTAAGTCTCAAATCTCAGGAGGAACAATGCCTTTACTCAGAGAGAAATAGAAAAAAGAAGCAGAAGTTTGAGAAACCTTTTGAGGTTTCTAAGTTGACAAAGATCAGGAGGGAAAGCATTTTTATAATGCAAGTGACACTTAAAGTTGCAAGGCTCGCAGGAGAAATCAAAGGCCGAGACCTTCGACAATTCAGAAATCTTCCAAGTCCAGGAGAAAGTGAAAGAGATCGGAAGGAGTAACAGTTGTCGTCGGATTGGAAAAAGAGAAGAATATGGACCATCCAAATCCGTGTCCAGATTCCCAGAAGAAAAGAGTAGGTGGAAATCTCGTAAGCCATCAGATCTCATGCAAAGGGTCGATAGCCACATGATTTGCGTGAGTAGCATGAGCCTTAGTGCTCGTGCCAAGGAGGTGTTTCAGAATTTTGTTACCGGGAAATCCATGGGGGGAGTCTTGGTACTCACCTCTCAAAAGTCGCGAAAGGATATTTCACAAAGGGATCTAGACCATCGTTCCCAAGGAGATTTGAACCATCGTATTTGGAGCTGTGGCAGAATATGGAAGCGATCGACATTTTCATCATCGGGAAGTTGGCAAGAAGGAGTTGTTGGAATTTCCCAAGAAAAGGGCAGTCCCAAAAGAGCGAGGACCATTCATCAAGGAGGACATGTGGCGAGTGATCAAGGTTCGGAGAAAACCCCTAAAGGTTATGAGTCGTCGATCCAGTTAGATCGTGGTCGTTGGTTCAAGAAGGATCTGAACCGTTGATCTCTTAGGCGGAGACTTCGGCACTTCATGGACCAGAAGAACAAAAGGGAGAGTCTTTCGACTCTCATACCAGAAATCGTGAAAAGGAGAATAGTGATCAGATCCTAACCGTCAATCAAGACGAGTGTGGACTATTGATCCAGTAGGGTCAAGGCCTTTCAGAGCTTTAGTCATTGGAAAATTAGGAGTGAAGACTCCTTGAAAATTGTCGAAAGGAGGTCACCGAAAGTATCAAGACCAGTGATCAGGGGGTGATCTGGACCGTTGAGCATCCAAGAGAAGAATTGGGATTTTGGTAACTAAGAGTTGAAAGAAGGAGGAGTCAAGAGACGTGGAGTATCGACTCATGAAATCATGAAATGATCATGGATGTCGATTGAGCAGGACGCAGGACCATCGGATCTAGTCTGGAGAAGGATATGGATTCAGGGTTTTGGGGATTTGAAAAGGAAAAGGAGGAGCACTATATCGCGATCCCCCGAATTGCGAAAGCTGAGGGATTGAGAGGAGTGGACCTAGGTCATAGGCATGCATCAAATGGAGGAGGCTTAAGGGAGGAGCCAAAGATCTGTTTGACCCTTTTCAGGTTTTGGAACTTCGAAGAATGAGGAGTCGAGGAGAGATCGTATATGGAAGTCTCGAAAACTGAAAGTCGATATCACTTTTGGTGTCAACACATGGTCGTAGGAAAATGCTCACATGAGGCTGAGATCAAGGAAGAGTTGAGAGCTCGTTAGCCCATTTTTGGGTTTTCATACTCAAATGAGTCAAGAGACTCGAAAACAAGATTCACAAAGTTGTGAAATACGAAAATCACCCTATGGGCTCAGCCAGTGGTCACAGGTAGTGGTCACGTAGAGGTGGGGCCTAGCCTTAGGGCTATTTCTCACACTGGTTTGAATTAGCACGCAGAGTTAGTCGTGGGTCTTTGCAGGACCTATGCAAAGGGGGGAGAGGACCTGTGGATTCATTCAAGGGGTTCCAGTAGGATCCCAAAGAGCCATTTTTGTCTTAGGAGAGAAACGATCTAGTCACCGGGAGGTCGCAAAACCCCGAAGGGGAGGGGGGCTACATCAAGTGGTATCAGAGCCTGAACATAATTGATTTCTATAGGTGAAGATGATGAAGAGGATAGTCTGATACCATCAAGTGGTATTCAAGCCACATTTTTTCTATATATTGTAGGAAAAGGGAGGCAAAGTAGATAAAGAGAATACTTTGATACACAACATCAAGTGGTATAAGAGCTCAAAATTGGATTCTATAGGCAACGTAGGTGATCAAAAGGCAGATCCTTGCTTATGAATAGTAGATAAAAGAAAGTGAAGGAGATGAATTGATATCATCAAGTGGTATTAGGAAGTGAAATTTAATTGTATGGGGCAGGTGAAGGATGAGACAGAGCATTGATACTCTATAGTGATTGTTTGCAGATGTGCAACAATCAAATATATGGTCAGTGGACTGTAGGAAATGCTGGAAACACTCTTAGTTGTAGAGTAACAACAATGGGTTTTCCGGGAGGGCATAAAGAAGGTGAAAGATGGCTACTAAAGGCCATGGAAGTGGTCGAAGAGAAGACCATAAGTAGAAAAGAAATCCAGAGATGGATCTGGAGCTCAAGGATATAAGAACGAGGATGGAGAATCTTGCATTTAAGATGCAGCAAAGTGCAAGAGCACATTGGGTATATGAATGGCCCATGAAAACGAAGGTGAAGTGGCCAGTCAAAGAATTGTTTGCCAGGAGACAACGAAGGTTGATGAGAAGATGGCTGAGGCATACTGAAAACCTCAGTGAACCAGAGAAGGGAGTGGTTCACACCTATGAACCAGAGACCGGGAATAATCTTAGCAATGAGGAGGAGGAAGAGAGATCAAGTAGAGATCTCATAATCTGCCAAGTGGGTGGAGCTAAAGTTTCAATTTTCCAGGTGGGCAATGGAAATAGACCAAGAAGAGGTCTCACAAACTGCCAGTAGGGTAGTATTGAAGGTTCATATTGCCAAGTGGGAAATGAGATGATATCGGGTGATCTCATAGACTTCCATGTGGTTAGCAGAAAATTCCCAATTTTCCAGGTGGGCAAGGAGAAGGAGATGAGACTATCTAAAAGTCTTGAGAGATCAAAAGTGAGTTCATGTCAGCAAGGAGAACTGATAGAGGAACATTCATGTGGTTCAATAGATCATGTGAATGAAGATGATGAAAAGTTAAAACTTTCACCATCCAGGAGGAGGATCGAGAGAGTATTATGATGATTGGGGGAATTCAGGTATTCCTGCCAAATAGTCCAGCATAGGCTAATACAAGCGTTTCACATGAGGAGGTAGTGCAACAAGAATCTGAGAAGGAGGCCATGGAGCCAAATGATTTTAAAGTTAACTGTGTCTATGATGCAGGTACAAAAGAGCAACGAAAGCCATCAGAGACTATCACGATGATAATGGAGTAGATACTAGAGGTTTCCCAAGGAGAAGAAGATGAGCATTCGGAAGGATGGCTCAAAATTTTTAGCTAGGATGATAAAACGAAGACTATTATAGCACCAGAGCCTGCAACAGAAAGAAAAGTGGAGGACATAGATTTTGGTGATCTATGTCAAGAATTTGAATCCCTAGAGAGGAGGGTAATTTTGCAAAGCTTGCAGATCCAAAAATCTAGGCTTGAGATAGATGGAGGAGCATACCAGCCTGAGGAATGGTTGGAGGAAGCTGAGAATGTATCAGTAGAAGAGGAAACCGAGAAGCAACTTGGTGATAGGACTGTAGAGCTGGAATCTACAAAATAATGGAAAATCAATGCCACGATGGCAGATAAATACAACATGGAGGATCGAGTAGATCTTCCCACTTATAAGGAGGAATAAATGTAGTCGAGAAGACTACATAAGGAGAGCCAACAACTGGAGCAGCTAGATGAGGTGATTGAGGAAATTAGGGAGCTAATGTTCAGATCAGTAGAAGTAGTCAGCAAAAGGAAGTTGAACAACAAGGAACTTGCAACTGCAGCAGGGAGGGAGAAATAGAAGCAACGACAACATAGATGGAAAGGAGAAAATGGACTGCTCCAAAAGATGATTTGGGATCCTGGTGGATTTCAATGCTAGAGAAGAGTATCTCATGAGAAGGAGCTCATATTTTTTCTAGTAGAGGATTATGATGCAGGAGCATTGCTCCAACTCAGTGATAGGCCAGCCAACAAGCATAATCAACGCGCATTCATGGAGGAGAGAGGCACCAAACCCTCTCACTTTCAAATTTTAAATTTAAATTAAATGTTTTTAAGGATTTTAATGCCAAGCCATACCTTTGTACAGGTAGTGGTTGATTTGAAATTAAGGGTTTCTTGTAGCAGGCCCAGGTCTTAGTCAGGCAAGGGTAAGGAAGTTAGGTGAAGAGGACGATCTCGCAGAGCTCCTCTTTTCTAATGAAGTCTTTCTTCACATTTAGGGGGAAGGATAGAGATTTTGTGTGGGACTCGGGGAAGAGAACAAAATAGGAGGGTTCGAGAAGAGAGGCCTTAGGAAGAAGAAGTTCTAAGAGAGAGAACCTTAGAGAAGCCTGAGACTTGTGAGAGTCCATTTATTGTAAACATCTGTATAGACATTCAAATTTAATACAAAATAAGTTTTTCTACATAATGTGTGTTTATGTGTTTACATATTTTCATGAATAAATGTTGTAGATGTATGTTAAGTTTCGTTTACAGTAAGAAGATATATTTCTTCTATGTTTGCTAAGTTGTTTAATTATTCTGGGTTTTTTAGGCTGGGCAAGGAGTGCACCATAGAACAGAAGAAGTTTTGTAGCCAGCGCAAGGAGTGCACATTTTAAATCTCTCTGTTGAGGTCAGAGGAGAACGTGCCAGATTGGAACACCAAAAGAAATTTACAGACTCGAGAGAAGTCTCAAGTTTGTTGAATAGCTTGGAGATAACATTGTGCAGAGGAAGCACAGGGAGAAGACAGAACTACTGAAGGTTTTATAGAGCTCTGCCAAAGGGGCATTGAGTCGGTGCAAGTGTGTACGAGAAGACCTCTTTGTCAAGTTCAAAGACAACTAGAGTTACTGAACACTCTGTCGGATATGTAAGGCGTACATTGAGAAAAGGAACACCAAGAGGGCGTGAATCGTTTCTTTTCAAGAAATATTTCAGATCTGATATTGACGAAATCTCAGTAGCACAAGGAGTGTGCAAGGGTGGATTTATTATAAGTACCAAATCTCTTGAGTAAAAGTGCCTTTGTGCATAGAGAAATAGCAGAAAGGAGCAGAAGTTCAAGAAACCTTTTGAGGTTTCTGAGTTGACAAAGCTCAGGAGGGAAAGTGTTTTTATAATGCGAGTGAGGCTTAAAGTTGCAAGGTTCGTAGGAGAAATTGAAGGCAGAGACCTTCGATAATTTCAAAATCTTCCAAGTCTGGGAGAAAGTGAAAGAACTCGAAAGGAGTAACAACTATCGTCGGATTGGTAGAAGCGGAGAATCTAGACCGTCCAAATCCACGTCCAGATTCCCAGAAGAAAAGAGTAGGTGGAAATCCCATAAGCCATCAAATCTCACGTAGAGGGTTGATAGTCACACGATCTGCGAGAGTAGTGTGAGCCTTAGTTCTCATTCCAAGGAGGTGTTTTGTCATTTCGTTATCGGGAAATCTGAGGGGGGGGTCTCGGTACTCACCTCTCAAAAGTCATGAAAGGAGATTTCACAAAGGGATCTCGACCGTCGGTCACAAGGAGCTGTGAACCATCGGATCTAGAGGACGCATGGAAGAATCTAGAAGCCATTGTCATTTTCTTCACCGGGAGGTTGGCGAGGAGGAGTTGTTGGAATTTTCCAAAAAAAGGTAAGTCCCGAAAGAGTGAGGATCATTCATCAAGGAGAACACGTGGCGAGCGGTCAAGGAACGGAGAAAACCCCGAAAGGTTATGAGTCGTCGATCCAGTTAGGCCGTGGTCATTGGTTAAATAAGGATCTGGACTACTGATCTCTCAGGGGGACACTTCGGAACTTTGTGGACTGGAAGAACGAATGGGAGAGTATTTTGACTCTCATACTAGAAATCGCAAAAAGGAAAATTGCGATCAGATCCTGACCATCGATCAGGACGAGTGTGGATCGTCGATCCAGTGGGGTCGAGGACTTTCAGAGCTTTAGTCACTAGGAAATTAGGAGTGAAGACTCCTCTAAAATTGTCGAAAGGATATCGCCAAAATAACTAAGACCATTGATCAAGGGGTGATCTAGACCGTTGATCATTCAAGAGAAGCATCGAGGTTTTGGCAATTGGAATTTGAAAGAAGGAGGAGTCAGGAGACGTGGAGTCCCAACTCATGAAATAGTGAAATGATCATGGTTGTTGATCGAGGAGTATGTAGGACCATCGGATCTAGCTTGGAGAAGGATCAAGATTCAGGGTTTTGGGGATTTCAAAAGGAAAGGGAGTAGAACTATATCACGATTCCTCAAATCACAAAAGCCGAAGGATTCGAAGGAGTGGCCCTAGGTCATAGGGACAGGTCACATGGAGGAGGCTTAAGGGAGGATCCAAAGAGCCATTTGACCCTTTTTGGGTTTCGACACCTCGAAGAACGGGGAGTTGGGGAGAGCTCGTATACAGAATTTGCAAAAACTGAAAGTCGATAGCAATTTTGGCGTCATCACATGGTCGCAAGGAAATGGTCACATAAAGGAAATGGTCGAGATAAAGGAAGAGTCAAGAGCTCATTAGCCCATTTTTGGGTTTCGGTACTCAAAGGAGTTAAGAGGCACGACAAAAAGATTTGCAATGTCACGAAATTTGAAAACCACCCTATGGGCTTAGCGAGTGGTCACAAGTGGTGGTCGCATGGAGGTGGGCCCTAGCCCAAGGGCTATCACTCACACTATTTTGAATTAGCATCTAGAGCACATAGAGCTAGTCATGTGTCTTTGCAAGATCTGGGAAAAGGGGAAAGAGGACCTTCAGATTCATTCAAGGGGATCCAACAGGAGCTCGAAGAACCATTTTTTTCTTAGGAGAGAAACGATCCAGTGACCAGGAGGTCGCATAACCCCGAAGGGGAGGGAGTCTGCAACATGTAGCCATTTATCTTTTTCATTTTCAGCTCTTATGTACCCACATGTTTTTGGGTTTATGTACTTATGTTTGTACTTGAAGGAGAGTTGAAGAGCTATGCACATGTATGTGATTTTGTATGTGTGTAAACAATGAACTTGATGATAGTTTCACTATGAGTGACTCATGAATGTAACATGGTTGTGTATCATGAATGTCAACTTTTGGAATGTCGATGTGTTTCAAATGAGTCTCGACTTGTGTCGATGTTGTCTTGATGACTATGTTGTGTCGATCATGTTTTTCGATGTATGTTTAGCCGATGGTGTTTGTCAGCTTGTAAGTCGATATTGAGTACACCAAGATGTAGGAAAATGCCATGTACTTTGATGCAGTACAAGATGCGCCAGTTATTGTTTGAAGAGAAAAGGACTTGGTTGGCATCATTTTCAATCTTGGATAAAGTTTGTTTTCAAGATTGATGGTTTTCTTGGTTTGTGACAAGATGTCGTAGGAATTTTTTTTGCAGCCGTTGTAGAGCGGATTGTGTTGATGCCAAAGAGTTCAGAAGAGGGACTTGATTCTCAGTGGGAAGGATGGCAGTCTTCCAAGCACAAAGAGAAGAGTGGGTCAATAGCAGCCAGAGAATAGTGGTTGAGGGACATACCCAGTTGCAGTGCAAGGCATGTCAAGGTACCCAGATGATTGCCAAAAAGACTTTTCAAGTAGAATCAGTTGATAGAACTTGGAAGTAGAAGAGTACTGAAGCTCAGGCAGATAATCATCATCTTTTGTGGGTCCAAAACCCTTTCAGTGGGAAGTTGTCATCAGAATCTGGACCAAGGGTCAAAATTTAGCCCAAAAATAAAATTGTTAGGAATCACTTCAAAACAAATGGGTGCATAGCCCTCGTTGGTATGAACCCAATGCACTTTGAACGGGTTCAAACAAACATCGAATGAGTGATATATCACGTTCTATTTAATTTGCCAAATAGGGAAAAGAATTGCTAACTGTACGAGTCATACAGTTTGTACATGCTGACGTGGTAGGGTACGGCTTCACAAGTGGCAGGAGACATGTCATATAATTTGGAAAGATGACGTGGCATGTTGATGGACAAATTTTGTGCCTCCACATGGCCCAGGCTTGGGTTGCCACATGGCACCTTGGTTATGGTATGTTAAAATTTTATGGAGTTTGTGCGGATCAAACCTCGATCCTCCCCCACACAGTGGAGCGCCTTCACAAAGGACAACTACTAATGAACCATGCGTTAGTTCTTGTTAAATATATGTTTTCAAAACTATTTAACTCTGATTGTGTTGCATTTTGGGCACAGGTGTGGGTTGGGGCTTAGCCCCAACCCTCAGTTGTGTGCCTTATCCATGTGACCACATTTACATGCAATTTGCACAGGAATTCTAAATATGTTTTCAAACGGTTAAAACCATTTTCACCCACCACTTGTTAAGTGGAAAAGCAACCTTGTAACGGAGCCCCTTAACTTGCGCTAGGACGTGGCCATATGGCCCCCATGCGCCCAACACCTCCGCCTTTTGGGGGATCTAATTCCGCTAACGGTGTGAAAATTTGGTGCATTTTTTTGAGATGCACGCGTGTGCTGGGTTTAGGCATGAGAAATGCCTAGAAGCCAAGTTACTCACACAAGAGGTGTGAATTGGTGAACTAGAGACAACAAGCTTGAAGGAGGAAAATGGAAGGAGGCCTATCTTCTTCATTTTTTGGCCAAATGAGGTGCCAAAAAAGACCAGCTAGGGGTTTTTGTTTTTTTTTAATCCATTGGCACATTTTTCAAAGGCATTTGTAGGTTTAGATACATTGTAGTTTCAGAGAGGTCCAGGGAGCTTAGGGCCACCATTGAAGGAAGCCATGCCCAGGGGAGCCAAAGTCCATTTTAAGTGACTAAATAGTCATTATTGACTAATCGAGATGCTATGAACTCATTAGGACAGGTTTCAGAGGTATTTGAGGAATTTTACAGGTGTTGTTCCCACAAGGAAGCTTATGGAAGCTCAAAGCCACCAATAAAAGAGGTCATGCCTAGATGAGCCATGGTCTATTTTCAGAGTTCTAATAGTCATTTTGGGGGTTTTTATGTATTCTGAACCCAATGGTACAGTAATTAAATCCATTGGAGTTGAGGATAATCTTGTAATAAAATATTTGACAAACTGATCATGGAGAGCCTAGTCCATTGATTGAGGCTTAAGGAGATGTAGCCTAGTTGGGGGTGAACTAGTTTATCATGTTGTCATTGTTGTGAGTTTTTGTTGGTTATTATTTGATGCACTTTATGTTTTTGTTGTATTTTTTAAACAACATATTTAACCTTTCAAGAAACTCACACATTAACACATAAAAGAAGCCTAAACTCGACACATAAATCCTCTTGCACAACTAAGACAATGAGAAAGGACCTGAAATTTATTTTAATGGAGTAGAGGGTGATTGCATAGAAAAACAAGTCAACCCCCTATTTTCAGATCAGGTGGTATCAGAGCATAGTTTTTCTCATGTGATTGTCATTGTTAGCTAGAGAATTAGTTGGTATTATTGTGTAAGTTTTGTGTTGAAGTTTGATATCTTGCAAGGATGGAGGAAGCTTCAAACAGTGAAAGTTCTCATACATCTTCATTATCCAAGTTCCTTGAAAAATATATGTTGAATGCATTTGCAACCATGAGAGATATGTTGCAAGAGATGTTGGAAGATAGGAAGGAGAGAACTATCCTTCAAGAGTAGTTGATGGTCGTGAAGGAGGAGAAGCACTAGCTTCTTGAAAAGTTGCATGAGATGGAGACTCAGCTCTATGAGGAAAAGGAAACCCTTACCAAGTACATGCATGAACATGGGGTATATAATGCTAGTTTTCTTCAAATTCCTCTCAAGATGAATGCTTTGGTGTTTTCGAAAATCATACAAGAGGAATAGGGTCCAAGTTATTGTTAAAAATGGGCTATGAAGGTAGAGGTCTAGGCAAGCATGAACAAGGAATTGTTGAGCCTATTGTTGTTGAGGAGAGGCCCAATTATAGGGGTCTTGGATATGAACAGAATGATGGATCATATTACAAAGTTGAGGAGACAAGGGAAACAATTCCAAGAACAACTTTTGTTGCAAGATCAATCACTCAAGCATGCAAAGTGTCTGTTCAAGATGAATGCAAAAGTGAGAAACAAGAGAGTTTTGACAACCATGAGGAAAATAACACTGTTGTTGGTCTTCAAAGGAGAGCTGGTAACTCTTCAAATTTACCTCCTCAAGAAGGTGATAAAGGTGAATGTTCAAGAACTTTTGTTGCAAGTTCAATCCCTCAAGCATGAAAAGTGTGTTCAAGATGAATGCAAATGTGTGAAACAAGAGAGTCATGACAGCCATGAGGACAAGAACATTGTTGTTGGACTTCAAAGGAGAGTTGGTAACTCCTTAAATTCACCTCCTCAAAAAGGAGATAAAGGTGAATGTTCAAGGTATATTTTTGCCTGTAATTTAATTGCTTTTGATTATGTTAAGCATGGTAAAATTGCATGTAAAAATGGAAGAAACATTCCATGTATATATTGTGGTTTATATAGCCATCATGTTTCAAGATACTGGAAAAGATTGACCACATTCATGAAACTTTCCAAGCAAAGGCAACTTGAAAAGAGGATGCAAAAGATTTGCACTCACTGCCAGAAGAGAGGTCA
>ML810115.1:67197-79032 GCA_009831015.1 Picea engelmannii
ATTAAGATACACATCTTGCTGAACCTATCCAATACAACATACAAATAGTCATGACCCCTTTTCGACATTGGCAAACCCCCCTACAAAATCCATGGAGATACTTTCCCATGGATGGGATGGAATAGGCAGTGGTGAGTATAGCCCCAATTTTTTATTAGTGGGATTTCAAGTAGAACACATCACACACGCCTTTAAATATTTAGTTACAATTGATTTTATCTGAGGCCAGTAACAAAACCTCTACAGATGAGCCATAGTTTTTCCTATCCCAAAATTGCAAGACACAAGAGAAGTGTGAGCTTCTCATATTACATGGACTCATTCACTTGTAGGAATACATAGCTTTCCAAGATGGTAGATTATTTTTCCCTGCAGACAATAGTTCTCTACCTGTGCACCATAGGTTAGCTTATCATATACTTCTTTAAAATATCCATCAATGGCATATTGTTACACATAGATATCATGAGATAAAGAATCATTCTTCAAAATAATAGAAGCAACAATAGGAGGTATAGAAAGCATATTAGCTACCTGGTTAGTTGTACCCTTTTTGTACGTGATTACCAAATGAAATTGTTGTAGAAAACCCATCCATTTGTAATGTCGAGATTATTGCAGTTTGGTTTGTGCTTGGATATACTATAAGGATTGATGATATGTATGTATGATTGTTTCCTTCCCTAACAATTAGTTCTTCCATTTCTTTACGCTTTGAACTAATGCATACAACTCTTTATCATATGTAGGATAGTTAACAACAACTTGGTTAAAAGTTTCAGAGTGGTAACATATAGGCTTATGATATTTCATCAATATTGCACCCATGGAATATCCGTTGTCATTTGTCTCGATCTCGAAGGGCTATTGAAGATTCAATAGTGTTGATACTGGTGTGGTACTGATATTTTCCTTCAAAGTGTCGAAATATTTTTGTTTCTTTCCTCCCCACTGAAAAGTGTTCTTCACACTGGTTAAGGCATGCAAAGGAGATTCTATAAAGGATAAGTTTGAAATGAACCTCCTCCAATACCGGACTACAACTAAGAAGCTCCATATTTCAGTTATATTTTTGGGCTCAGGCCAATTTACAATTACATCAATCTTGGAAGGATCAATTTTTAATTTTTCTCCCCCTACAATATGACCTAAGTACACAAGTGTAGTCTTACCAAATTCACATTTGGACAATTTTACATACAACTTTTCCCTTTTCAAATTATCCAATACTTGATTTACATGCCTTACATGTTCATCCAAAGTCTCTCTAAATATAAGAATGTTGTCTAAATACACAATCACAAAATCATCTAGAAATGGAATGAATACATCATTCACCACACACATGAAAGTTGTCATAGCATTACAAAGCCCAAATGGCATAACTAACCAATCAAACAATCCTTGTTTGGTTTTAAAGGAAGTCTTCCATGCACCATGTTTTGCAACCCTAATCTAATGGTATCCACGGTGCAAATTTAACTTAGTGAAATAAAAAACATTCTTTAATTGATCAAATAAATCATCTATACGAGGAAGAGGGTATCAATTTTTCACCATGATTTTATTTAAGGCCAGTTAATTGACATCCATTCGCCATGTGCCATGTTTATTTGGCACCATCACGATCGAAGAACCACACGGAGATGAGTTGGTCCTAATGACCCCTTGATCCAATAAGACTTGTACCTACTTCTTGATCTCTTTCATCTCTACAACTGACATCCTGTACATGCCCACATTAGGAAGAGGAGAATCCTGCAGAAGATGTATTTCATGTTGGATTTCCCTCTTAGGAGGTAATCCATTTGGTTCCTGGAAAATATCATCATACTTAGAAACAATATCAATTAAGCATTTCTTATGAGAAGGATCACATCCTTGGAAAGCGTAAGATGTTCTGACATCTTTCTCCCTTACGAACATGAGTACATATCTCTTATTAGTGTTTATGAGTCTCTTCATTTTTCCTGCACTAACAAGTGTTGTGTTTACCCTCATGATGTGGTCTCTAACAATATATTCCACTCCCCCTTGAGTAAGGTGGTATTTGTTCTCAAGACAAAATAATATTGTTTTTATATGATAAAGATAAGGAGTCCCTAACACTATGCCACATATATCAAGTGATACAACATGCAATAGAAAATTTGACCCTACATTTCTTGGTGACATTAAGTTTTTCTTTATCACATACCCAACCAAGAGGATAAGGCTTTAGATGTGGTTTTGTTTCAAGACCCATATTTTTGACAAGTGCTTCAGATATCAAGTTAACTTGGGAACCTGAATCAAATAATGCATATATCTTAGTGTGTTTAGATACAAATCTTATATGAAATAATTCATTCCTCTTTCATTCATCATCATGAGATTCATTAATGGAATTTGAACTAGCATGAAGGTAACATTTACCTTGTACTCCAACCATTGTGATCTTTCCTTCGTCTCCTGAATTGAAACCAAGATCTCGTTGCACTGTAGCAATGGTCTTTATCTTCCCCTTTCCACTGAACTGCTTCGATCTCTTTTCTAAATGTAGTTTCAAACAATGTTCATCATCATGACCACTTTTATTTCAATGAGTGCAAGATGGATTTCCTTCTTCTCTATTTACAATGGAGGTCTTCTTATCCTTCCTTTTAAACTTCTTAAACGACTTATGTGGGATATTGGAAGGTTTCTTTGTGGGATCTTCTTGAACATGCTTTCCCCTATTCTCAAGGTGAGTGGATTGCACATAAACTTCATCAAGATTGGTGGGGTTAAACAATAGCAAAGTATGATGAATATAACTGTAAAGTGTGGTAATATACGTCATTAAAGTTTCATAATAATCCAAGGGAATGTTTAGTGCAAGATATTTCTTCCTAAATTATTCTGTGAAACTTTGTACAGTTTGACCTTTACTTTGGCTTAAAGTTTGCCATTCCATCATTGCTTTATGTAAATAACCCAATGGATAAAATTGCTTTCTTATCACTTATTTAAATTATGACCATGAGGAAATAAGATTACCACACTTAATTATGTCCTGAAGTTTTCTATTCCACCATATGAGAGAGGTGTCTTCCAACCAAAGAGAAACCAATTGCACTTTAACTTCCTCTTCATCAATATGTTGAACACGACAATATACTTCAACCTGTTAGATCCAATTATCTAGATTTTCAAGATTAGCATCTCCATTAAACATAGGTAAAGAAAATTTTACATCAAGATTTAACAATGGTTTCTTAAAAGAAGCTTTATGGCTAGAATGATGAGAATGATGAGAATGCTCAGAGGAAGAAGAGCTAGAACTTGATGGTGAAGATGGAGGCTCAGAAGGGTCTCCTCTAGCCCCTTGATTTACTAGAGAATTATCATCAACTTGTGATTCCTTTTTTTTCCTTTCTTTTTCATCCTCTTATCATAGTCCCCATGCATTCATTTGACCATTTATGACATGTGATAAAAGACCATATGAATTTTTTTCTCTTGTTCATCATGCTTGTCCTCTTCTACCATTTTATTCCTTTGAGATGCACAAAGAACTTCTAGATTGTGAGTCTTAAGAGTTCCTTCACCCTAATTATGATTATCCCTAGTAAAAATTCACACTCAACAATTCAAGTCAAAAATGACTGCTCTGATACCAACATGATCCAGGATCTTTTCATTGAAGTGACTTATAAATAATTGTATTAAAAAAGAATAAATTAAAGTGCACCATTAAAGAAGGAAAAGCTCAATAATGAAGATACATAAGCATCAAATATGAAAACAAAAACTTGATAAAGGATTTCATCCCTGGTGATCTACGTCTCCGTGTCCTGCTCTCAAACGGCGAGGCCTTTTTATTAACTCAAGAAAATAATTTAGAAAAATACATAAGTATGCCTCATTTTGGAATTAACCTGCAAAATATTTGCTCAGATTAGAAAAAAAAAACACCATTGAATTCGTGGCATCGAATTACCCAAAAATGACTGTCTCCAAGCTTCAATCCAACTCTGGCACTCCTAGGCCCTTGAGAAATCTCGTCTCAGTTTCCGTGCCTGTTCCCTGCTTTTATTCTTTGTACTGCGTCTCGGTTTTCGTTCCCAGCCATATATTCACGTGTCCTCCTCCCTCCTTCCATGGGTAGACTCAACGTATAAACAAAAATTGGCATGGACTACATAATGTAGTATGTTGGCCCAATGATGGAAGATGTTATAGTTAAGGCATTTGTATAGGGGGAGGTCCCGGGGTCAAGCCAGTAGGCCTCCCCTTTTGGGTTATAGTTATAACATATACATATATGTGGAATGGAACTTTTCCAACTTTGGATTGTGCTTTAGATTTTTCAAAGCGTATCATTTGGCTGCCAGATCTATTGGGGCTCCACTAGATTTGGTAGGCCTGCCTTATTTTATTTTTGAAATTTGGTTTTTGGGCCCTCATTGGGTATTTTCCCACTACCACATGGCAGCCCATGACTGGGCCACATGGAAGCCAACCATTGGGCCATGCCAACCACCTACACATTCAGTAACCACATCACTTTCTACATCACCGTATGGTCTTCCACGTGGTTGTAAGGACTGCCATGTCGAACTTTTTCATTGGTCCACGCATTGACCTGAAAATGCCAAAAATGAGTGACATGTGGAAACCTCTGGTGCTACCACGTCACCATGTTGACATCATCATGACACATGTTTCCTTATGCGTGTGCCACGTACATTTTACGGAAGTTGATGTCATATATACTAATGTTGACGTTAGCAGTACGGATGTTGACTCATCCCTTGTTGATTGGGCTAGGTTGACCAAAAATTTGACCGTGAATATCTTTCGATATGTAACTCCGTTTCACGAGACATTTACGTCGTTTGAAATATTGCGACACACTCCTCTCGATGATGCCAGTTTCGTTGAGTTTCAAGGACTTTGAATTTTTTCTCTTTCTCTGTCTGTTGTGGCCCTTATGAGCTTCCTGAGTTGTCCTTAGTCTTCTCTGGATCCTTTTTGGATCAATGCACCCCAGGTTTGATTACTTTGATATGCCTCTACTTGTTATGGAATTATTGTAATCTTATGAATATCCAGGTTGCATTTTGATCTGTTGAATTTATCATACTAACCATTGGTCAAAATTAAAGTCAAAGTATTAGATTGATTAAAGTTGAGATTATAGAGTTTATTCCCTAACTCAGTTTTCTGTCAAGAAAGCATATTATCTTAGTACATAGGATAGGTTGAAGAAAATACTTGTCATAATGAGTGAAGGAGACTCAAAAGAAAAGAAACACAATCATTCTTGAGGACAAGACTCCAGGTTCCAGGTTTGATTGATTAAATTGATAAGATTCAAATTTACACATATCAAGTTTGATAATTGTTGAACACTATAGTTGTGATAGCCATATTTGAAAAGTTTGGTTATTAAATACTTGGTAGCATGTAAGAACTATTGAGATAAATGTTTATTGTAATCATTTACTAGAGATAAATAACATCTCCTCCAGGAGAAACTCCTTGGTTTGTTTCTAGGTTACCATGGAGGAATGATTGATCACAACACTAGAAGAGTGTTTCTCTCATTCCTTATTATTGTATTTCTTACTTTTTACCCTTGGTTTAGGCAGGTCACAAGTGATATCTTAAAATGAGTTATTGTAACAATTCTTCTCGCTATTGTTTTATTATTATTATAAAGAGTATTATTCTTGTATGTTGTTTCTCCCTTGTTTTTCTTGTTTTGGGAAGGTCACAGATGATAGCCCTAGGGAAGCTATAGTGATGGTTGCATGAGCCAACATATTAGATGAGACATGGAGCAAACTATCCAAGTTGTATACATGACCATATAAATCCATGTACCAAAGAAGATGAAGAAGAAGCTACTTTTGAGATACAAAGTATCGCATATCGATATTGATTGTAAGGAGCATAAGGTTCCAAAGATGTCTGAACATTAGGATAGAACTCATAGTAGATTTGGTCAATGGATAATGAAGGCAACTTGACAAGAAGCAAAATTCGTTTGAAGCCTAACTCAAATTTTCATATTAAGACATGGTATTCAACACCAAGTATATCCTACGGAGACTATGAAGTTTCTGTAGACTCAGAAGAAATCAAGACTTGGAGTAAATAAAGGATCCTATGGGAAAAAGAGACATCTTCCAGGATTGATAGACATATTCCATGTATTGAGAAGACTCGATCATAGCTTCAGAGACCTCTAGGAGACATGAAATCTCCTGAGAAGATTCCCTCATTTCAGTGACAGAGGAGGAAACTAGTTAGAAGGATTGGGATATATATTTTTCCTTGAGACCAGAAGGGAAGTTAGTGGTGACTTCCAAGATTGATCTAACAGATCAATCATGTTGCAAATAACAATATAAATATGTACAAATCCTTATTTTTGTCCAGAGGATTCTCCCAGCAAGAGGGATAAGACTATGATGATACACTTGCTCTAGTAATCAAAGAAATAATTCTAGTTTCGTGAAGAGAACCAGAAAAACCATGATTATGATACAATATGAGATTCAGTGGGAGCAGTCCCTATATTTGAGATTGAGTTGCCTCCATGAAAGAAGAAAATATACCTTCATTTTTAGATGAAATTGTTTCCATCATACATTAGAGGAGATACTCTCAGAGTTCAGTAGCTATAGTGAAAATAGAGCAATCATTCTTAGCTTCAGAAATAGTAGCTACAGGTGCAAAGTCTTGGTTCCAAAAGGAACACTTGCAGAAAAATTAGAGGACATACTCTCAGGAAGTGAGAAAAATAGTGCTTTGCAGAAAGTACATAGATCCAACACATGATTATGCAAATTCAGTTTCAACTAAGCAAGTGTACCAAGTTGGTACAATGTGATGTGAAAATTTGGTTTCGAAATAGAGGACATGAAGACTCATGTATGCAAGTTAAAGCAAGATCCAAGAGCTTGGTATGACAAGATTGATAGTTTTGTGATGAGCTTGGGATTTACCAACAGTAAAGATGATCCCAACCTTTACTTCAATATTGAGAATGATGGACCAATTATATTGCTGCTATATGTGGATGACTTATTCTTGACAGATGAAGAAAATTTCATTAAAGATTGTAAGAAGAAGCTTGTCGCTGAATTTGAACTGAGGACCTAGGCTCGATGTGCTATTTCTTAGGTCATGAAATATGACAGAGCCTAGAAGAGATTTTCCTTATTCAAGGAAAGTATGTTGTGGAAATTATGAATAGATTCCACATGATGGACTATAGGTCCATCTCCACTCCTATGGAGACAAATCTAAGTTATTGGATGATACTTTGTCAGAAATAGTTGATGTTACTCTATACAGATAGATGGTTGGTTCATTGATGTAACTGACGAATACCAAACCATATATATGTTTTTCTATGAACACCTTGAGTCAATATCTGGTGGATCCCATACATGTTCACCTTGTAGATGATGAGATACCTTAGGGGTACGTTGGGCTATGGCCTATATTTTACTAGAGATTGTGACTTCAGATTGTATGGACATACTAGTTCAGATTGGGATGGAAGTGCTTTAGACAGAAAAATAACTTCAGGATGTTGTTACAGTTTGGGGTCAGCCATGACTTCCTGCAAAGTAGGAAGAAATTTAGTATTTCTCTTAGCACGAAATAAGTGGAGCACATTGCAACATGTTCCACCAGTTGTGAAGCCATATAGCTTCGAAAGTTGTTGACAAGTCTATTCGATCTGGAGATGGAAGCTACCATGATTTTATGTGATAACCAGAGTTGCATAAAGATGACATAGAACCTAGTGTTCCATGATAAGACAAAGAACATAGAGATATGGTATCACTACATTTGTGACATGGTGCAGAAGGGATCTATAGAGCTCCAATATGTTGGCACAGATGAGTAGGTTGTAGATGTGTTGACTAAGCCTCTGTCTCATGTGAAGTTTGAGTACTTCTGATACAAGCTTGGTGTTTTTCGAAAGGACCTTCCTCGAAAGGGGGAGTGATGTTGATGATACTATGGTATCTTGATCAAGAACGGATAGCTCAGTTAGGATTTTATATCCTAGGGAACTTATCATCCCTGGGAAGATCCTGAAGCTCAGTGAGTACGGTATGTCAGTAGTGGTAGCTGAATTAGGATTTTATATCCTAGGCAATCTTATGATTCTTGGGCAGATCCTGAAGGTTCGATAAGGATGGTATGTCAAGCTACCACATGGTAGCTTGTTAGGATTTTATATCCTAAGAAATATTATGATTCTTGGGAAGATCTTGAAGTTCTAGTCAGGACAGTCTGTTAGAGTACCACAAATGTTGTTGTTTATGCACATGCCTCATTCTGTTTCCACATATAGTTGTTGATGATGTTGATATTCCAACAACGTGTTGTTGATGTTGATGTTCTAGATTCGTGTTGTTGATGTTGATGTTCAAGCTTCATATTGTTGTTGATTATGCTATTACTCTAGCTTCGCACTACAAATGATGATGATGTTCATTTTATACTGATGTTGATGATGAGAAAAACTTTTGATGACCTATAGATATAACCAAAAGTGTTCTCGATGTTGATGATGATGTCCCCTCCTCTTGATGATGTATCGAGTCCAGTCAATTGTTATTAATGTTGTCATTAGAATACCCTTCTTGTTAATGTGGAGTTTTGAAATATTGTAACTTAGAAGAATATTGTACTCGAGAGAGAGTTGAATAATATTATTATATGATATTTAATTAGGCCCTATTGTGCCTTAGTAAAAGTTGGCCCTATTGTGCCTTGCCAGTTAAATGTAAATTTAGAGGGTAAAGTGACAGGTCGACTCAAACCTAATTAAAGGTTGGACAGAACACTATCTATTAGAGAGGCCAACACCTCATTTGGACACACTCACCACACTAGCTTTGCAACTATGAAGAAGTGAAAAAGTCTTGGAGGAGTAGCTACTACAATTGGGGATGGCGTCAAGGAGGGTTTTGGTCTATCTTTTGGTATTTCTTAGTTAAGTGGTGTGCTACTCTTCCTAGTGAAGGAGTAGAGGAGGATCTTTTGTTCATTCTTTGGTCTGTCTATATTGAGGAATTTTTTGCTGGGTTTTCTCCCCCATGAGGGTTTCTGAGGATAATCTGTGTTTCTCTATTGTTTATGTGATTGCCTCTCTTTCATTGATCTTATTTATGTAGCCAATGTGGTAAATGATTACAATAATAAAGAAGAATCGTAACTACTACTTGTATAAGTAAAACTTCAATAGAATAGACATATGATGCTAGGCCAATGGTGCTTGCCCGGTCTTTATTGACTACTCACGATGTTGCCTGACATGTTTTCCGATTGAATACCTCACGAGAAACCCCTGAGTACTTCCCCACTTTGTGTATGGTAAACGGGGTAAATTGTTGGCCCTGATTATGGGGCCTAACCCCAAGGGAGAACAATATATTCGAACATGTGACTGTCCTCTACTAGGTATAACTTCACATCTGGCTCATAACCACTTGAGATAACCCTTGGGGATATGATGTTTTCTGACATGTGTTGAGTCAACCTTGACATTAGACATGTAGGATAATCGAAAATACTCATCGAAGGATGCATGAGTTGACTTAGTCAAGGAATGTGTGATTCAATTGATTCAAGGATCAAATGTGGGGATTCAATCATAAGTTTCAACCAAACAATTTATTGAGAGTAGGTTATAATCGATGGATTCCAATTAAGTCTTTGAATGGATCAAGCATTCCCCCTTAGTTGGAAATGGTCACCATTGCTCACTTATGTAGATGAGGTGGACCATTTCCCACTTATGTATATGAGGAAAATTTTGATCCAACACAATGGTATTATACCACTTTTCCTTAGATGGGATTTGTCCTTCTTTACCCACTTGAAATAAAGGAATTGTTAACATCCTTGTATGATATTCTTACTGTCCAAAAATAGTGTCGATTGCAAGTGGATCTTGAACATCTAGGTGGATTTCTTCTGGATCTTTAAGCTATAACTTATTATATTCTAGGAATGGTGGAAAATAGGGTAAAAAAAAATCCATATTGAATATTGGATGTAATCTTAGGTATGGAAAAATGCTAAGCTTAAGGGAATTTTCCCCAATTTTCTAAATCGTGTTATAAGGACCATATCACAAAGACTTCATCTTCCTATATGGGCCACTGAACATTTCTTTCTTCATATGTAACTAGAATTGATCCCAAATTTGGAATGAATGAGGAATATGATGCTTGTAATGTCAAGCTTTAGCTTTTTCACTACCTCGATGCAACATCTATTTTTTTTTTTTTTAATCTCATAGACCTTATCATTGAAATTGAGTGCCTTGTTTATTTGATTTTGTTCATGGTCTGTGTCAAAATAAATAGTCATTTGATTGACTAAGTCAATAAACTCTAAGGGATAAAATCAATAATAGACTTCAAATGGAATCTTGTCGATTGACCTATGTTGAGCTCAGTAATAAATATGTTGGATATATGGGAAAATATCATCCCATGTTCTGTGATGATTTTTGTTTTGAAAATGAATCAATTATACCAAAATGTGATTTAGAACTTCAGTCTATCCATATTTGTGAGGATGGAATGTTTTCGACATAAATAGTTGTGTGTCTATTTTCTACTAGAGTGTTTTCAAAAATGTGATAACAAATATTGAGTCATGATTGGTGATGATTGAAGATGGTAGACCATAGTTCTTCCAAACACGCTCAAACAAGATTTGAGTAGTTTGCTAAGAAATCATAGTCTTCTTGTAACTAGGTGTAAGGATAGCCATTTCAGAAAATATATTAACAACTACTACAATTGCATCATGTTCGTGCTTGGTGACAGGATATGTATTCAATAAATCCATACAAATGGATTCCCCGGATCAATATAGAATAGGAAAGGGTGTATGCAAACTCTATCAAGGATTTGGTGGCTTGTTGATGGCACAAACCACACATGACTTGATATATTTGTCAACATTCAACTTGATTGAATTCTATAGAAATACTTCTATAGTACCATAAGAGTCTTTGATACTCCAAAGTGACCTATTGTTTTGATGTAGTGTGCATCACATATAAGTTTATGCCACTATTCATCTATATGTACACAAACATGTCCTAACTTGTAAAGCAATTTGTCCTTCGAGCGGTAGTGGATTCCAATCAACTTACCCATATGGATTAGTAAATACACCGAGGAGAAATTAGTTCCATCTTCATACAATTGAGGACAAGTAATGGTATCATATACATGCATACTTAACACTAAAAAGGGAAATTATTGGCAGTCGGCTAAGACAATCAACTGGTGCATTGGATTTTCCTTTCGAATGCTTAATCACCAACTAAAATTACTATAGGTAACTAATTCAATTGAGTTGTCCTATAGTTTGTAAATTATATTATGAAGGAGTGAACAATATAGGTTTTTTTTTTATATGAATGATCATTTTTAACCTTTAAAGTAATGTCTTGATTGCTTAATTGGTTGTATAATGTCATACAATTCCCTTTCATAAGCCAAGTACTTTCAAACAATATCACTCGATTTTTTTGAACAAAATGCTATCATGTGACCTACTTGAGTGATCACTATGCACATAGCTTAATCTGAAGCATTGGTCTCAATTTCAAATGGCCAATGTAAATTAAGTAGCATGAGCAGTGGAGTTATACAAAGTTTTTCCTTAAGCTCTTCAAAAGCTTATTATTGTGTTATTTCCCATTTCAATGTTGTATTTCCACCTCCTTCAATCAATTGATTCATCAACCATGCAATGTGGTTGAATCTTAACACAAATATGCGATAAAAAATTACTAAACCATTTAAACTCCTTAGT
>ML810115.1:93678-110814 GCA_009831015.1 Picea engelmannii
TTACTCTTTCTTCTTTGGGTATTAAGGTGAGGAAAGTGGCATTTCGTGCTAGAAGAACTTTGCATGAGTTGTGTGATTCATCCACCAGCTGCCACACTTCATCCCTTATCATTGACCAATAGGAGTGGAAGAAGTCTGTGGTGAATCCATCTGGTCCTGGAGCCTTGCTTATGGGTAGATCATGAATATCATGATCCACTTATTCTTGCATTATTGGTGTCATGAGAGCCTCATTTTGTTCTTGGGTGATAATAGTTGGGATATTTTGGGTCACCCTCTCAATTGCTGAGGTACGGTCCACATTTGGTTCTGAGAGGAGATCCTTGTATAAGTCTGACAACTCGTGTGATATTTCATGATGAGTTAACAAGGTGTTTCCATGTGGGTCTTCCAGCTTTGTAATGTGATTGATGAGGCGTCTTTGGATTATGGACCGGTGGAAGAATTTGGTGTTTTTCTCTCCCTCGTTGAGCCATTGAACCCGATATTTCTGTCTCCATGGGATTTATTCCTTCTTGTATCTTTCTTCCAGTTTCATTTTTATTTCATTCTCCTCCTACTATTGAGTGATTGTGTGTCCTGAGTGAATGTTTTTCCCCTAAAGGTCCTCTAGTTTTTGTTCCAACAATTTTCTTTCTTGGAAGATGTTCCCAAAGACTTCTTTGTTCCATTTGTGCACCTATTGTTTGAAGTATTTGAGATTTTGTTGGAAGCAATACATTTTTGTACCCCTCTATATTTCCGTTGTTCTCCACCAATGATGGGCTAGCTCCTAGAAGTCTGGGTGGGCGAGCCAAAAAATTTCAAATCTGAAGGGTTTAAACTTGGGGGTGGAAATGGTGTCGACCCATAGCTAAACCGGCCAGTGGTCTGAACCTGCCCTCGGTAGGATGTTGGAATCTACTAGGGGGGATTCCACAAGGAGAGTTTCTGAAATGAGAAAGTCGTCTAGCCTGTAGGCTATTTGTTGGTGACCTAATCTTTTGTTGGTCCAGGTGTAAGTACCATTTCCATTCTCTATGTCTACCTATGAGGTTCTTTATGATTTCTTGGAATTTTGCGTTGTCCTTCTCCAAGCATTTTTTCCCCCCTCTTTTCTCCTCCAGTGTGAGAATCATGTTAAAGTCGCCCCCTATTATCCATCGTTTTCCCTCAGCTAGAGAACCTAGGTAAGCCAGGCTCTAAAGAAAGAGGTATTTGTCTTGGTTGTTTTGCGGTCCATAAGCGTTTGTGATCATTCCCTCCTTGTTCGAACCTATGGCTCTGTAGTGCATTGTGATGGTGTTTGGAGTGGAGAAGCCTTGATCTAGGATGACTGTACCATGATTCCATAGGATGGCCAGGCCTCCTAAAGCCTCCTTTGAGTCTGTTTGATAGGATTTGTAGTTGCGCCAACATCTTTTGAGGATATCATCTGCAGTCTTCCCTGCACATTTTGTCTCTTGTATTAGGAGTATATCATGGTCTTCCATTTTGATGCAATTTCAAAGAATCCTTTGCTTGGATCTTCCATTTAGGCCTCTGATATTCCAGGTGAGGATATTCATAGTTAACAGTTTGATGGGTGGGAGAAGGAGCTCTCTAAGAGCCTGTCAATCTGTCCCGAGTTGATCATATAGTTTACCGCCTCCTTTATTAGTTGGTGAGCCGATTTTCTTCCCTGTCGCTTGTTTTCTTGTGGGTATCTTATTGGATCTAGGTTTGGGTCTATGTTGATCCCCAACCTGGATGTATCCCCTGCTGATGAATCCATAAATACCTTGTGAACCTTCCTGAGTTGGTCCTCTAGTAAGGTTTGGAGACCCTTCTTGTTGAGTGCCTCTTCTAGCCTGTCTAGGTCAATTTCTGCTAGGTCCTGCTCATCCATTTCCATGACTGTGTCCTCTTCTCTTTCTGGTTCTTTTCCTGAGGATGGGTGAGTTTGTGGGTTTTCTTGATTTGTTGGGGTCTGATACCTTTATGACAACTAATCTTCCTTGTGCTTGCTGATATCTTTCCCTGCAGTCTTGTGGGGGTTTTCCACCTCTTCTTCACCTAGAAGGCGGTTAATGGCTTCAAATGAGTTGTTATTCAGGTTCTTTTTTTCGTTCACGGTTGTGGGATTCTTCTAATATTTTCTTCTTCAATTTTGAACCTGGGTGAAACCTTCCTTTGGTTTCTCTTCAACTTACTTCTCGAGGGGGAAATTTAGAGGGCAATCTCTGAAAAGGCGCCCATGTTCATGGCATTTTCTACATCTGAAAGGGATGTGTTCATAGTCTATGGTTTGTTCCCATTCCTCATCTTAGTATTCTAGGGTAACTGTGCCTGATAGAGCTTTGGATATGATCATATAGACACATATCCTTGTGTAGGAGGTGTATTTTCTATGTTCGGTGGCTTCAGAATATTTGACGTATTTTCCCAAGGTGTTACCTATGCCCATTAAAATTTCCTCTAACCAAAAATCTTGAGGTAGGAAATAAATATGGATCCATGCCGGTGCATACAAGAATTTTTCCTTTTCTGGGCATAAGCAATCTGTCCAGAATCGCAAATAAAGGCCAGCGAAGTTGTAGAAATACGGTCCTCCTTCAAAGATCTAGTCCTTGTCCTCCAAGTTGTAGAATATTACTGTAAAGAATCCTTTGGAGCTTCGTTGGAGCTCATAGTCTCCCTTGGGGTTCCACCACGCCTTAATCCAATGATCTAGGTCCTTTTCTGAGGGCCAGAGACCTAAAAATTTTCCTATGAGGGAATGGTCCCTCATGAACTTCATATGGTCCCCTATCCTGGTGGTTTTGATAATGTACCTGGGTTCAATAAGGGCTTGGAGGATACATTTGTCGAGTATCTAGACCCGAGTTTCTTTTGGATGCAAGGAATTGGCATCCATATTTGATTCCTTACTTCCATCCATTTCCTCTTCTAGGTATTGTTCTCTTATGTGCAAAGGCGACTCAAAGGACGGACGACACACTCGGGAGTTCTCTAGGTCATTTGTTGCGGCATTATGGTAAGAGGGGGATTTCACCCCCACTTCTATTCCCATTTTGTTGTGGCAAACAGAGCCACAGAGAAGAAGCGATCAGCGTGTACAGAGGAGGTCAAAAGTGGTCAGGGTAGGAGGGAATCTGGAGCATGAAAACCCTAAGCCTTGCATAGCTCCTTGTATGTCACCTCTATCCCTTTCTAGTTATGATACTTAGTCATATTTCAAAACTTAGTGAGTTATTTGAGATATCTTTTTGAAATGTGTGGCCATTTTCATTTTTTATTCAAATATTTTCATGATTCATTGAGAACTTTTATAAGAGATAAGACCTAGAGATGTGTCACCTTGCTCTTTTTTGACATGTTTCAATTTTAACAAAAAGAACTCACAAAGGTACATCTCTTACCATTGCTAATTCAAGGTTCATTAAACTTTAGTTCCAATTTATTGATGGTACTATTTAAAAATGCACCACTACTTCAATGCTAGTTTTTTCAAGCAATGTAGACTTCAACAACATTTCTTACTTCCAAACTCATAATGATTTCAATTTAAAAAGAGACTTTATTGATATTCTTCAATTTCAACAAAAAAGCTCACAAAGATAGATCTCCTCACATTGCTAATTCAAAGTTCAATACAATTTACTTCGAATTTCTAGATTATTCCATTTAAAAATGCACCACTACTTCATTGCTAGCTTTTTCAAGCTATGTAGATTTCCAACAACATTTCTTAGTTCCAAACTCATAATGATTTCAATTAAAAAAAAGAGAATTATAAATAAATAAAATCCATCAAACTTTTAAAAATAAATAAAATACCTTTTACAAACAATATCATAAATACCTCCCCAAATGTATATATCTTTGTTTGTTTTCCAATAATAAGATTAACAAGAAAAAAACATAGAGTACAACCTTCTACATTCTCATCTACATATCTTTGCATGTGTTGGTGACGGAAGTCACTCCTAGATTGCAGCAGGAGCAGAGCCCGACGCCCATCAGTTTATGTCACGATTTGTATATGAAAGGGGTGATCGAATGGAAGTAAACTCGGACGATATTGCTTCAACTCCGAAACTAGGCCAGGCATGCATGGGCAAGTGAGGTCTTAGACATACTCCAGAAAGTAAGTCGTAGTAAGGGTGAGTAGGGGGAAGACTTGTATCAGAGAGATGCAAAGGTCTGTTGTCAACATCAGGTTTCTAGCAGACTGTAGGAGAATGCATTCAAACGTGAGATCTTCTTACATTCAAACGTAGAAAACCAGAGAATACAATAGTGCAACAATAAATCCTTTATCATAACAAAACTGCAATAATTCATGTGAATAAGTCAATCATGAACTCCCTCGGTATGAGATTAAATCTAGATGGAATAAGGAAACTGTCTTTCATTAAACAAGAAATCTTACATACATATGCATAACCAGAGAACTAGAGTGTCTATTAAAACATTACAATCGGGAACTTCGCTCTACCATCGATACTTTACAAAATACAAAGACTGAGTTTATATACTCAGAGAAATTCACCTAATAGAGGCATGCCCAGTCACCCAAGGCTTGGTGTCCCTTCAGTCAAACTCGTACTGATATCCTTCTTCAAACGCCACTTTAATTGTGCATGGCTCCTGTCAAGGGAGTAGCTGAACCATTAAAAACTCAGCTAGCATGTGCAGACCTCCTCTGGCTAGTTGAGAACTTAGCATGACTTCTCTGGAAAAACAGGTACACAGGATCCCTTCGAGCAGACCGCTTTCCATACCCTCCATACCTCATACTTAATGAATGAGGAGAGGTTTCAACCACCCCTTCTTGCCTTCATTTACTCCAAGCACAGACCAGGATCGAGGTCAGGCCCGATGGCAACTGGAGGTCGTGACGGGCCTCTCTGTGACTGAAACCCGACGCCTTTGGCCCCTTTTGCACAGCTCTTTCTTTCCCCAGTGACCACAGGCTGTGACCCTCTGTTTACTCTCAAAGGCTCTTTCGGCGTTCGCGAATAGGAAGGGTTTGATCCTTGCTTCTTGAAATTGCGATGAGCGAAACGCCGAGATGGCTCAATCTAGCGCCACGCGTCCCTCTAGATCTGACGATTCTGAAATCTCCCGACGATGTTGTACCTTGAGCCTTGGAATCGCAATGGGCGAAACGACGAGGAACCTAATCGCATGCCAGGTGTCTCCTGCGGGTGGACGACTGAGATTACCCCATAATACTGCAGACCTGACTTTGGGCGCCTTTGGTGCTTTCGGGGTTTGGGGTTTCGAGACATACGACAACAAGGAACCTTCACCCTTCGAATCCCCGAATGCCGAAACACCGACACGAATAGATCCCATGCCACACATCTTCTGGATGGATGGCTGTTATCTTTCCCTGCACATAATATGGGTGCTATCCATTGCGCTAACCTTGGTGCAACTTCGTTAACCGTGATTTCCCGCCGACTGTCGATCTGCTTTTATAGATGAATTTGGGTCGTTGACAACATAATTTCGCCCGCTCACTTGATTTTTAGTCTAAAATGGGGCTTTACGTGCTACGCTTGGGCGTTCTTCATGCAACCTGCAGCTTTGGATGCTCTTGGGCCCAAGACAAGAATTGTTGCTAACATTAGTTTCCATGGGGGATAGAGTCGTCCCTGTGATGCTCTAAGAACTCATTCCGTAGCTTCAGTGCCTTGTTGTTGGGCTATGGATTTAGGCTAAAAACATCCTACTGTTGAAAATATAGGCCGAAGCAACAAAATAAAGATACATGCTCAAAGGAGCTTATTTATATACAATCCTAAACTAATAAAACACTTTACATGGGGCTAGGTGAAAGCAGACTTCTACCATAGCCAATCAAGTAACTTCCTGAAGGGAAGCTCTTTCTTTCTGTCGATGATCACTAGCAGATGGTGTAACCGTGATAGCAGAACGGCTACACTCTTCAACTTCTCCTCATAGGGTGAAGTTGATATGGAATAGGGCGGCTCCAAGGCATAAAGTACATGCCACTCCATGTACTCACTGACAGGATCATAGAATGAGTGGCAAACCCTGTGAAAAGGGTAGTAGCAGGCCTGCTTTGCTCCATAGCTACTCCTATAGGGATGAACTTCATGAGTCTGCATAGGTGAATGGGCAGGCTCCGGGCAGGAAGTCACCTGTTCCACTGGTTCTTTCTTCTCTTCTTCTTGGCGCTCCCCCGGGTTTGATTCATATTCATCATAAATAGGGACCATGGGGTGGTTCTGCTTGCTAACTGGCTCTTCAGTATCTTTATAGTGATCAAGTGTAGGATAAGCTTGTTTCTCATCATCACTATAATATACATCAAAAAGGGGGTGTCCTTCATTGATATGATCCTCCTCCGGAACAATGATCCCGTAAAAAAATTTTGTTTTAGGGATAGTGGGACCTGCTGGTTCTGGTTGCTCATACATAATCTTTTTCTCTTTAATCCCAGGTAAAAATATATCGTGAGAAACCCCCTGGAGGAAAAGAGAAGAATCCTCTTCCACAACTAACCCCTCTTTTAAAAAAAGAGGGTCTTCGTCATCATGAGCAGAGCTGCTAGGAACATCTGCTTCAACCCGATATCCAGGTGAGTTATCTACCATGGACCACATTTGCTCTATAAACTCACAATTTCCACAAGAGGCATGTTGATCATTATGAATATCTAAAAGAATAGAGGCATCTAATATAATGTCAGATGCTTCTGTTCTAGGGCTAACACAATTTTTTTTTTTTTTGTTTGTTAATTTGTGCAGGACCTGTGATTAACCTGTGGCTTGAGAAACCGCGACTCAGGGGCATCTAAGCCGTCAAAATCACCCGGGGATCGCACCCGGCCTGAGCCACACCAACCCTTAACATGGTTGGATTTTTTGTCCCCACAGGTTTCGAACTGGTGACTTTAACATCACGAAGTGGCTTAACAACACACTCCATCACCGACTGTCCTACACCTTGGGGACCTAGGGCTAACACAATTAATATCATTCAACACCCCTATATTTTCCTGGCAAATTCTTTCTTCCATAGTAAAAGCTTCATCATGGACCTAGTCTTCAGGGCCAGCAGAGGCTTCATGAAGTGAAGAAAACTCCTCATAACAGTTTTCATACAAACAATCAGCTGGAAAATAATCTTTACAAAATGAATTGAAAGTTGTATGAAAACCTGTTAAAGAGCGGATGCTTGCAGTGGGAAGAGACCGACACCATTCAAGAGCAGCTCCCTTCAATGAATACCTGAAGAGCTTAATATAGACATCTTCATGCATGATATTAATTCGATGAATAACCTCATGAAAGTCCAGTAATTTCTTAGTTGGTACCTCCCAACTCTTTGCGTGAAATTCAGGGAGGAAATTTTCCCATATGTCTCTATCAGGAAGTGCATTAGGAAAACCAACTATCTGAGAAAAGTCACAGAAAGCAAACCTTTGAGCCAGAATTTTCTCCATATCGAACCAGTGGAGTCACCAATCGATCCTCGAATCATGGAGTCGTCAGGTGAAATATGCGCAGCTTCAAATGTGCTTGGTCCTTGTTCACTATCAAAGGCCAGATCTTAACGTTATCGTTACCCCAGGAAGCTTCTTAGGCTAAGAAAGCACCCGCTGAAACCTTCTCGAGAAAGCTCCTCTGGGTTATCTTTCAAGTGTGCCAACAGTAGCCACAACTAAAAAATTGAAGTGGAAACAATGGAGTCACTAGGTGCATAGTAGCAATCTTGATAATTCTTATATCTGATGCACCTTCAAAATTAGTTAATCGTTGTCGTTCAATCCCGGGGAAAATTTTCAACTTCGTCCCCACCAACGGCGCTAGAAATGTTGGCGATAGAAGTCACTCCTAGATTGCGATAGGAGCAGAGCCCGACGCCCATCAGTTTATGTCACGATTTGTATATGAAAGGGGTGATCGAATGGAAGTAAACTCGGATGATATTGCTTCAACTCCGAAACTAGGCCAGGCATGCATGGGCAAGTGAGGTCTTAGACATACTCCAGACAGTGAGTCGTAGTAAGGGTGAGTAGGGGGAAGACTTGTACCAGAGAGATGCAAAGGTCTATTGTCAACATCAGGTTTCTAGCAGACTGTAGGAGAATGCATTCAAACGCGAGATCTTCTTACATTCAAACGCAGAAAACCAGAGAATACAATAGTGCCACAATAAATCCTTTATCATAACACAACTGCAATAATTTATGTGAATCAGTCAATCATGAACTCCCTCAGTATGAGATGAAATCTAGATGGAATAAGGAAACTGTCTTTCATTAAACAAGAAATATTACATACAGATGCATAACCAGAGAACTAGAGTGTCTGTTAAAACATTACAATCGCGAGCTTCGCTCTACCATCGATACTTTACAAAATACAAAGATTGAGTTTATATACTCAGAGAAATTCTCCTAACAGAGGCATGCCCAGTCACCCAAGGCTTGGTGTCCCTTCAGTCAAACTCGTATCGATATCCTTCTTCAAACACCACTTTAACTGTGCATGGCTCCTGTAAGGGGTGTAGTTGAACCATTAAAAACTGAGCTAGCGTGTGCAAACCTCCTCTGGCTAGTTGAGATCTTAGCATGACTTCTCTGGAAAAATGGGTACACAGGATCCCCTCGAGCAGACCACTTGCCAGACCCTCCATACCTCACACTTAATGAATGAGGAGAGGTTTCAACCACCCCTTCTTGCCTTCATTTACTCCAAGCGCAGACCAAGATCAAGGTCAGGCCCGATGGCAACTGGAGGTCGTGACGGGCCTCTCTGTGACTGAAACCCGACGCCTTTGGCCCCTTTTGCGCAACTCTTTCTTTCCCCAGTGACCACAGTATGTGACCCTGTGTTTACTCTCAAAGGTGCTTTCAACGTTCGCGAATAGGAAGGGGTTGATCCCTGCTTCTTGAAATTGCGATGAGCGAAACGTCAAGACGGCTTAATCTGGCACCACGCGTCCCTCTAGATCTGACGATTCTGAAATCTCTCGATGATGTTGTACCTTGAGCCTTGGAATCACGATGGGCGAAACGACGAGGAACCTAATCGCACGCCAGGTGTCTCCTGGGGGTGGACGGTTGAGATTGCCCCGTAATACTGCGGGCCCGACTTTGGGTGCCTTTGGTGCTTTCGGGGTTCAGGTTTTCGAGACATAGGACAACAAGGAACCTTCACCCTTCGAATCCCTGAATGTCAAAATGCCGACGCGACTAGATCTCGCACCATGCATCTTCTGGATGGACGGCTGCTATCTTTCCCTGCACATAATATGGGCGCTATCCAATGCGCTAACCTCGGCGTAACTTCGTTAACTGTGATTTCCCGCCGACCATCGATTTGCTTTTATAGATGAATCTGGGCCGTTGACAATGTAATTTCACCCGCTCACTTGATTTTTAGCCTGAAATGGGGCTTTACGTGCTACGCTTGGGCGTTCTTCATGCAACCTGCAGCTCTGGATGCTCTCGGGCCCAAGACAATAATTGTTGCTAACAGTATGCATCAACATCATATTACAATAATAGAACTCACCAAGCAAGCATTATTAATATTTTACATATTTTATATCCAATATACTTCCTCTCTTTTTCTCATTAATTCATACCTTACACATTTTTCTCCATAGCATACACATTTTTCTCCATCATTTACATATTTCACATCCAATCCACCTCCTCTCTTTTTTTCATTAATTCACTAGCATACACATTTTTCTCTATAATCTTACTTTGCTCCTGGAATATATAATCTTACTTTACTCCTTGTTTAATACCATTATCCTATAATATATTGGTAATGTTTACATACACATTCCTCTCCTAATCTTACTTTTCTCCTTGTTCAACATCTTCATCCTTTGACACATTGATAGTATTTATATTTGGCATGAGAGCATCTCCTAACCTATTAACCATTGTGCATAATGTTTACATTTATGCTCGATTTCTTATTGACTATTGTGCATAAGGTTTACATTTATGCTCGATTTCTTTTGTTTTCTTTTGAAATAATTGAAACTCATATTCTCACCTACACTTACTTTTCAACTCATGCCAATTGTTTACAATTGAAACACAAACGTGAACACAAAGGACTCGTGACTTAAAGAGAATAGAGAAGTGATGTGCAATCCAAACATTCATCAATGACTCTCCACTACTCTCAAATATTGTACAGGTCAACGATGATCCAGTTAAATTTGTAAATGATTATTATATAATATATGAAAAAATAAAAAATATTTTTTTTCAATTTTTTTACAACATGATTTTCAATTATTTCAATTAACAAGGCCTTTAAGCTTTCACTTGATTGTCCTCTCTCCATGTTTAGTATAATTTAGCCATGATAGTTTATCATTATTAATTTTACCAAATGTTGTTTACTAAGCATACTCAAACATCCTCAAAACCAAGTTTAAATTTTTGATATCTGATATTCAAGATTCAATTCCCTATAGCCTTAGTTATTTGGTGCCTTTCCCACTCCATTCATACCTCTCACCATTTCAAGGTAGGACATTTTCCATATAGTTCTTGGTATGATTTAGTTTATAAAAGTATTATTAAGATTAATTAAATATATTATAAAGTATAGAACTTCGAAATTAAAGTAAATTTAAAGAATCTATAGAAGCATTTATAGAAATAAAAAGAAACATTATTTTCTCAACAAACACAAAAGTGCATATCTATTATCATGGATCAACTTCATTTCTATCCAAAATGTTTTTAAAGAATCTTCCTCTTAGCTAAGAAATATTGTGTGCAATTGTTGATCTCATTATTCAATTTGTCTATGATTATAGTCTATACAATACACCTAACCAACCATGCATTCGAGTCAATTCAAGACCCTCTCCCTGCCACTTATTCCCTGACAATTTGATCATTTGTTTCATCCTTAAGTTTCAATGTAAATATTTCTATGGCATACATGACCTCTACATTGAATTTTTCAAATATTGCCCCAAAATCTTAGCAGTGAATGTGGTAGACTTATTAAACTACATTGTGTCCCATGGCTTCACACTATCTTGGACATCCCACATTATTCTTCCAATTTGATATGTTGTGCCCAAGCAAAACACAGTGGGACAACAAAGTTAACAAAATGAGTCAATCTTTGTGATGCAGGAGCATCTCTCCACATCATCCAGCCAGCCATCCATCCACGCGGCAAATTCAAATCGCATGCTAAAAGAGAGGTGCAGCCTCAGCTAAATTTGAATTCAATGTAATTTAAATACTTAGGCTGTTGAGCCAGGAAGTCGTGCCTTTGTGTAGGCATAGATTAGATCGGCCTTTAATGTGTGTAATGGCTGAAATCTAGATCTGATTCTGGACTAGACAACCCATTCAATGTAATTGAATAGGGTAGGTGAATCTAGAGGGAAGCACTCGAAAATCCCCCTCAGGTAAAAGAGATTTCATATCTCATTTTGAGTAGTTGTAATGGTTGTAAGAGTAGATCTAGAGAGAGCTCGAGAACACCTTATAATTACAGGCATTTTCCATTTAATATAAACAGAGTAGTTTTTCCTGCATGAATTCTGTGTTATGTGGATGTCTCTGTGTGTTCTTTATGTATGTTGTAGATGTGTGTTGTAGATGTATGTTAGGCATTTGCAGGAGTTCTTGATTTCCAGGGTTGAAGGTCTTTGAGGCTTCACACCAGGATGGTGTGACAGAATGTTGTGGGTTCTGATAGCCGTGCACAGAGGATGCACTTTTGAATACTGCGGGTTCGGACAAAGACGTGTTGCAGCACAAGAGCTGGAATCAATAACTCAGGGAAGACCTCAAGGTTCCTGAACACCTTGGAGGCAAGGATGTGTAGGAGAGACACAATTGTAGATAGAACTTAGATGTAAGTTCTGTAAAGGCTCTTCCAAGTGGGAATTGAGCACAGGCACAAGGTGCAGTTGGAGGAACTCTATTGTGAGTTCAGACAGAAGCCAAAATCACTAAGGATTATGTAAGGCTCTATCAGGTGGGAATTGAGCAGGTGCAAGGAGGGCACAGAAGAAGAACTTTGTTGTGAGTTCAAAAAGGAGAACCAGAATCACTAAGGATTTTGTGAAGCTCTACCAGGTGGGCTTCGAGTGAGTGCATAGGTGCACAGGAGAAGGAGACAGAACTGTTGGAAGTTCAGAGGAAAGACACTCTGCCAGGTGGGCATTGAGTAAGTGTGCAGACAGGCACAGGAGAGAAGAAAACTCTTTGAGTTCTCGAATTTGAAGAAGAATCCACTAAGGGATCTTCGCGGGGTTACTGAACACCCTGAAGGCTCAACCAGAAGTTGCTGGAGAAAAAGGAGCTAGGAGGGCATTATATTCTCCATCTGCAGGAGAAGGAAGGAAGGCAAAGGCCCTTAGGGGTTTGAGCATGTGAGAAGCTCAGGAGAGATAGCATTGTGGATGCGTGAAGATTCTGTAGAGTGTAGTAGTCAAAGAATCCTTTGAGGATTCAGAAGCAAAGCTCAGGAGGAGCAATGATAGCCATCAGATCTAGAGTGAAGAACCTGTCAGTCGTTGGATCAGGAGAAGGCACGCAGGGTTTAGCATCTGGAGTAAACGCAGAAGAAGGACGGATCTGAACCGTTAGATCTTGAACAGATACCCATCAGTCGTCAGATCAGACAGGAGCTGCACAAGGTTTACCATCGGGACTTCAGCCATCAGCATATCGAGAGTCATGAGGACAAGAAGGTAGAGACACTTCAAGTCTCGAAACACCGGGAAGATCTGGACCGTCCGTTAGCGGAGACACATGGCGAAGATCGAGGCATCGGGAGTCGGGATATCGGAATTCCCATGGATAGGAGATTGGGTAAGTCCACCTTGAAAACCCTGACACAAGTCAGGGTCGTCCATCTGAGAGAGGACACGTGTCACGTGATCGTCCATTCCAGAGATCCAGGCACTAGACATCGGGACACTAGACATCGGGAAATCGGAGTTCCTGAGGTCGAAAGAATCAGGACATCACAAGTCTCGAAATCCCGAAGAAATCAGGACCGTCCATTTGGAGAGGACGCGTGGCAGAAATCAGAGCCATCAAGAAAAGGCCCAACAGGAAGCCGTCTATCGACAGTTTGGTTATCAGGATATCGAGGATCCTGGTGACAAGGTGTTTATGCATTTTGGAATCATGAAGTCTGAAACTCCGACAGGGAGAAAAGTGCCATTGTGGGCCAGTTGTCAGCGTATCGGATAAGGAGGAAAGCTCCGTTGTGTGGGGGCCAGTTGTTAGTATAACGGAGAGTTGGGATTCGAGGAATCGGGAATCCCGTGAGCATATGAATTTCGGCATTGGAAATCCCGAAACCCCGACGAGGGATAAGACTGAGGTCACGGGGATAACAGTCATATTGGCCAAAGTCTAGCTAGGAGGGCTAATGCATGAATAGCGCATCAGGATTCGAGGGATCGCGAATCCTGAGGACGATTGCATCTTGACATTGGAAAGCCCAAAACCCCAAAGGAAGGAAGATAAGGCTGTGATCTTATGAATAGCGGTCATATGGACCAGGACATAGCCAGAAGGGGCTAAGACGCATAAAGGGTGCACATCGGTGAATTGTCTCATCGGTGATCAGGAATCCAAGAGGACAGGAACTCTTGACGATGGGGAACGCGAAACCCCGAAACCCTGAAACTGAGTCGGGAAAGAGCACAGTCATGTGCATAAGACCATGAGGCAAAGGGAAAGGACCTGTGGATCGGATTTTAGCAGAGATTCCAAGGAGGAATCGAAAGAGTTGCTTCGGCTCACTTGGATATTGAACGATCATGTGAGCAGGAGAGCACCAATAGGTGGTGGTTGCGTGTTTTCCCTCACCTGCGTCAAGTGGTATCAGAGATTTTTTCTTGTCTATATATTTCAGGCAAGAGAAGCAGGGAGATAAGAGAATACTCTGATACACATCAAGTGGTACTAAAGCAGGAAATTCATATGTATATTTCAGGTGAAAGAAGACAGAGTTGCTAAGGACTCTGTAAGGGATTGTTTGCAGGTAGGCAGCAATCAGGTAGACAGTCAGGGAGACTATAGGATGAAGCTAGTAGAACTCTTAGTGCAGAGTGACAACAGGTTTTCTAGGAAAGTAGGCAAAGACAACACCATGGTTACTGAAGACCATAGGCATGCTGGGAGGAAGAACAAGGTCAAAAAGCTTGTAGGGATGGATAAAGAGCTCACTGATGTAAGAGCGGAGATGAATTGGATTGTGTTGAAGATTCAGTTGAACGCGAGGATAGATGAGCTCGAATTGAAGTTGTGGCAGGATAAGAAGCTGAGATGGGTGTATGAGTGGCCCATGAAGAAAGCAAAAGAGAAATGGCCAGTCAAGAAATTGATGGTCAAGAGACAGCGTAGGTTGTTGAGAAAGTGGTTGAGGTATGCTGAAAACCTCAAGACCACAGAAGAGGAAATGATTCAGGTATGTGAACCAGAGACTGGGAGAAGTCTCGATGATTTTGAGAATGAATTGGGATCAGCTGGGGATCTCAAGAACTGCCAGGAGGGCAGAGAAGAAAGTCTAGTTTACCAGGTGGGCAATGAAATGAGATCGTTGCGGGGTCTCACGGACTGTCAAGAGGACAACCAAGGAATTTCACATTGCCAGCTGGGCAATGAATTGAGGTCACTGCGTGATCTCATAGTCTGCCAGGAGGGCAGCGGAAGCATCTCAGATTGCTAGGTGGGCAGAGATGATAATTTGAGACTGTTTGAAAGTCTCATGGACTCAGAGGTGATTTCAATTCAGCAAGGGTTGCTGATAAATATGGGATCGGTTGATCTCATAGTCTTCCAGGAGAGCAGCGGAAGCATCCCATATTTCCAGATGGGCAGGGATGATCAGGTAAATTTTGATCAGCCCGAGGAGCTGACAGAACAAATGAGATTGTCTTAGAGTCTCATAAACTCAGAGGTGAGTTTGTATCAGCAGGTGCAGCTGACCAAGAAGGAATATACGAGAGATCTTCTGATGATTGGGGGAATTCAGGTATTCCTACCATTTTCCTAGGAGGAGGCGGAAGTCTGTGTTGCAGATGATGTAGAAACAACAACAAAATAGTCAGTTGTGACTTTCAAGGAGGAATTGGAGTAGGTGTTTGAAACTGCCCAAGAAGAAGCAGAGGAAGAAAATGAGCATTCTGAGGAGTGTCTCAACATAATTGGCCAGGAAGCTGAAGCTGTAGCACTGAAGCTGATAGCAGAAGGAGAATAAGACGATGACAAGCATTCTGAGGAATGGCTCAACATTTTTAGCCAAGACATTGAAGAGACTGCAATGTGGGAGTTTGCAGCAGAAGAAAAAGGGGCAGATAGCATTTGTTTTGCTGATCTGTGGGAACAATTCGAAGCCCTGGAGAGAAGGGTGAAGGTGCAGAGCATGCACATGCAACAGGTGAAGTTGGAAACTGATGAAGGAGGCATGGGAGATCATGATGATCTGCTCATGTGCCAAAAAAAATTGCAGCTGAGGAGACTGCATGAACAGATCCAGCCATGGGAGCAGCTAGACGAAGTGATCGAAGATATCATGGAGATGATGATCCGATCAACAGATACTGTCAGCAAAGAGAGGCTGAACAGGAAGAAGGAAGTAGCAGCAGCAGCGCAGAAGCAGCAACAGAATGGAGCAGATGGGAAGCTCCAGATATTTGTTTGGGATCCAGGAGGATTTCCAACAGCTTAGATGGGAAGCACATGAGCAGGAGCTCATGATTTTGTAGTTGAGGAGTATGATGCAAGAGAATCTCTCCACTTCAGCCAGCCAGCCAGCCAGCCAGGCGACGAATTCAAATTGCACGCTAAAAGAGAGGCGCAGCCTCATCTAAATTTGAATTCAATGTAATTTAAATGCTTAGGCTGTTGAGCCAGGAAGTCATGCCTTTGTGTAGGCGTAGAGTAGATCGGCCTTTAATGTGTGTAATGGCTGAAATATAGATCTGATTCTGGACTAGACAACCCATTCAATGTAATTGAATAGGGTAGGTGAATCTAGAGGGAAGCGCTCGAAGAGCCCCCTCAGGTAAAAGAGATTTCATATCTCATTTTGAGTAGTTGTAATGGTTGTAAGAGTAGAGCCAGAGAGAGCTCGAGAACACCTTGTAATTACAAGCATTTGCCATTTAATATAAACAGAGTAGTTTTTCCTGTATGAATTCTGTGTTATGTGGATGTCTGTATGTGTTCTTTATGTATGCTGTAGATGTGTGTTGTAGATGTATGTTAGTCATTTTCAGGAGTTCTTGATTTCCAGGGTTGAAGGTATTTGAGGCTTCACACCATGAGGGTGTGACAGAACGCTGCGGGTTCTGATAGCCGTGCACAAAGGATGCACTTCTGAATACTGTGGGTTCAGACAAAGATGTGTTGCGGCACAAGAGATGGAATCAACAACTCAGGGAAGACCTCAAGGTTGCTGAACACCTTGGAGGCAAGGTTGTGTAGGAGAGACACAGTTGAAGATAGAACTTAGCTGTAAGTTCTGTAAAGTCTCTACCAAGTGGGCATTGAGCACATGCACAAGGTGCAGTTGGAGGAACTCTGTTGTGAGTTCAGACAGAAGCCAAAATCACTAAGGATTTTGTAAATCTCTACCAGGTGGGCAGTGAGCAGGTGCAAGGAGGGCACAAAAGAAGAACTCTGCTATGAGTTCAGAAAGGAGAATCAGAATCACTAAGGATTCTATGAAGCTCTGCCAGGTGGGCATCGATCGAGTGCATAGGTTCACAGGAGAAGGAGACAGAACTGCTGGAAGTTCTGAGAAAAGACACTCTGCCAGGTGGGCATTGAGTAAGTGTGTAGACAGGCACAGGAGAGAAGATAACTCTTTGAGTTTTGGAATTTGAAGAAGAATCCACTGAGGGATCTTCGCAGGGTTATTGAACACCCTGAAGGCTCAGCCAGAAGTTGCTGGAGAAAAAGGAGCTAGGAGGGCATTATATTCTCCATCTACAGGAGAAGGAAGGAAGACAAAGCCCCTTAGGGGTTTGAGCTTGTGAGAAGCTCAGGAGAGACAGCACTGTGGGTGCATGAAGATTCTGCAGAGCGCAGTAGTCAAAGAATCCTTTGAGGATTCAGAAGCAAAGCTCAGGAGGAGCAACGACAGCCATCAGATCTAGAGTGAAGAACCC
>ML810115.1:110914-132479 GCA_009831015.1 Picea engelmannii
AACTCTTAGTGCAGAGTGACAACAGGTTTTCTAGGAAAGTAGGCAAAGACAACACCATGGTTACTGAAGACCATAGGCATGCTGGGAGGAAGAACAAGGTCAAAAAGCTTGTAGGGATGGATAAAGAGCTCACTGATGTAAGAGCGGAGATGAATTGGATTGTGTTGAAGATTCAGTTGAACGCGAGGATAGATGAGCTCGAATTGAAGTTGTGGCAGGATAAGAAGCTGAGATGGGTGTATGAGTGGCCCATGAAGAAAGCAAAAGAGAAATGGCCAGTCAAGAAATTGATGGTCAAGAGACAGCGTAGGTTGTTGAGAAAGTGGTTGAGGTATGCTGAAAACCTCAAGACCACAGAAGAGGAAATGATTCAGGTATGTGAACCAGAGACTGGGAGAAGTCTCGATGATTTTGAGAATGAATTGGGATCAGCTGGGGATCTCAAGAACTGCCAGGAGGGCAGAGAAGAAAGTCTAGTTTACCAGGTGGGCAATGAAATGAGATCGTTGCGGGGTCTCACGGACTGTCAAGAGGACAACCAAGGAATTTCACATTGCCAGCTGGGCAATGAATTGAGGTCACTGCGTGATCTCATAGTCTGCCAGGAGGGCAGCGGAAGCATCTCAGATTGCTAGGTGGGCAGAGATGATAATTTGAGACTGTTTGAAAGTCTCATGGACTCAGAGGTGATTTCAATTCAGCAAGGGTTGCTGATAAATATGGGATCGGTTGATCTCATAGTCTTCCAGGAGAGCAGCGGAAGCATCCCATATTTCCAGATGGGCAGGGATGATCAGGTAAATTTTGATCAGCCCGAGGAGCTGACAGAACAAATGAGATTGTCTTAGAGTCTCATAAACTCAGAGGTGAGTTTGTATCAGCAGGTGCAGCTGACCAAGAAGGAATATACGAGAGATCTTCTGATGATTGGGGGAATTCAGGTATTCCTACCATTTTCCTAGGAGGAGGCGGAAGTCTGTGTTGCAGATGATGTAGAAACAACAACAAAATAGTCAGTTGTGACTTTCAAGGAGGAATTGGAGTAGGTGTTTGAAACTGCCCAAGAAGAAGCAGAGGAAGAAAATGAGCATTCTGAGGAGTGTCTCAACATAATTGGCCAGGAAGCTGAAGCTGTAGCACTGAAGCTGATAGCAGAAGGAGAATAAGACGATGACAAGCATTCTGAGGAATGGCTCAACATTTTTAGCCAAGACATTGAAGAGACTGCAATGTGGGAGTTTGCAGCAGAAGAAAAAGGGGCAGATAGCATTTGTTTTGCTGATCTGTGGGAACAATTCGAAGCCCTGGAGAGAAGGGTGAAGGTGCAGAGCATGCACATGCAACAGGTGAAGTTGGAAACTGATGAAGGAGGCATGGGAGATCATGATGATCTGCTCATGTGCCAAAAAAAATTGCAGCTGAGGAGACTGCATGAACAGATCCAGCCATGGGAGCAGCTAGACGAAGTGATCGAAGATATCATGGAGATGATGATCCGATCAACAGATACTGTCAGCAAAGAGAGGCTGAACAGGAAGAAGGAAGTAGCAGCAGCAGCGCAGAAGCAGCAACAGAATGGAGCAGATGGGAAGCTCCAGATATTTGTTTGGGATCCAGGAGGATTTCCAACAGCTTAGATGGGAAGCACATGAGCAGGAGCTCATGATTTTGTAGTTGAGGAGTATGATGCAAGAGAATCTCTCCACTTCAGCCAGCCAGCCAGCCAGCCAGGCGACGAATTCAAATTGCACGCTAAAAGAGAGGCGCAGCCTCATCTAAATTTGAATTCAATGTAATTTAAATGCTTAGGCTGTTGAGCCAGGAAGTCATGCCTTTGTGTAGGCGTAGAGTAGATCGGCCTTTAATGTGTGTAATGGCTGAAATATAGATCTGATTCTGGACTAGACAACCCATTCAATGTAATTGAATAGGGTAGGTGAATCTAGAGGGAAGCGCTCGAAGAGCCCCCTCAGGTAAAAGAGATTTCATATCTCATTTTGAGTAGTTGTAATGGTTGTAAGAGTAGAGCCAGAGAGAGCTCGAGAACACCTTGTAATTACAAGCATTTGCCATTTAATATAAACAGAGTAGTTTTTCCTGTATGAATTCTGTGTTATGTGGATGTCTGTATGTGTTCTTTATGTATGCTGTAGATGTGTGTTGTAGATGTATGTTAGTCATTTTCAGGAGTTCTTGATTTCCAGGGTTGAAGGTATTTGAGGCTTCACACCATGAGGGTGTGACAGAACGCTGCGGGTTCTGATAGCCGTGCACAAAGGATGCACTTCTGAATACTGTGGGTTCAGACAAAGATGTGTTGCGGCACAAGAGATGGAATCAACAACTCAGGGAAGACCTCAAGGTTGCTGAACACCTTGGAGGCAAGGTTGTGTAGGAGAGACACAGTTGAAGATAGAACTTAGCTGTAAGTTCTGTAAAGTCTCTACCAAGTGGGCATTGAGCACATGCACAAGGTGCAGTTGGAGGAACTCTGTTGTGAGTTCAGACAGAAGCCAAAATCACTAAGGATTTTGTAAATCTCTACCAGGTGGGCAGTGAGCAGGTGCAAGGAGGGCACAAAAGAAGAACTCTGCTATGAGTTCAGAAAGGAGAATCAGAATCACTAAGGATTCTATGAAGCTCTGCCAGGTGGGCATCGATCGAGTGCATAGGTTCACAGGAGAAGGAGACAGAACTGCTGGAAGTTCTGAGAAAAGACACTCTGCCAGGTGGGCATTGAGTAAGTGTGTAGACAGGCACAGGAGAGAAGATAACTCTTTGAGTTTTGGAATTTGAAGAAGAATCCACTGAGGGATCTTCGCAGGGTTATTGAACACCCTGAAGGCTCAGCCAGAAGTTGCTGGAGAAAAAGGAGCTAGGAGGGCATTATATTCTCCATCTACAGGAGAAGGAAGGAAGACAAAGCCCCTTAGGGGTTTGAGCTTGTGAGAAGCTCAGGAGAGACAGCACTGTGGGTGCATGAAGATTCTGCAGAGCGCAGTAGTCAAAGAATCCTTTGAGGATTCAGAAGCAAAGCTCAGGAGGAGCAACGACAGCCATCAGATCTAGAGTGAAGAACCCATCAGCCATTGGATCGGGAGAAGGCACGCAGAGTTTAGCCTCTGGAGTAAGTGAATAAGAAGGATAGATATTGAATAGATACTCATCAGTTGTTGTATCGGACAAGAGCTGCACGAGGTTTACCATCGATACTTCAGCCATCGACATATCGGGAGTCATGAGGACAAGAAGGTCGAGACACTTCAAGTTTTGAAACACTGGGAAGATCTGGACCGTCCGTTAGAAGAGACACATGGCGGAGATCGAGGCAGCGAGAGTCGGGATATCGGCATTCTCGTGGACAGGAGATTGGGTAAGTCCACCTTGAAAACCCCGACACAAGTCAGGGCCGTCCATCTGAGAGAGGATGTGTGTCACACGATCGTCCATTTTGGAGATCCGAGCACTAGACATAGGGACATCGGCGCTCGGGAAATCGGAGTTCCTGAGGTCAAAAGAATCGAGACATCACAAGTCTCGAAATCCCAGAGAAATCGGGACCATCCATTTGGAGAGGACGCATGGCAGAAATCGGAGCCATCGGGAAAAGGCCCGACAGGAATTCGTCTATCGGCAGTTTGGTCATCGGGATATCGGGGATCCTGGTGACAAAGTGTTTATGCATTTTGGAATCACGAAGTCTGAAACTCTGACAGGGAGAAAAGTGCCATTGTGGGTCAGCTGTCAGCGTATCGGATAAGGAGGAAAGCTTTGTTGTGTGGGGGCTAGCTTTCATCATAACGAAGAGTCGGGATTCGAGGAATTGGGAATCCCATGAGCATATGAATTTCGGCATTGGAAATCCCGAAACCCCGACGAGGGATAAGACTGAGGTCATGGGGATAATGGTCATATTGGCCAGAGTCTAGCCAGGAGGTCTAATGCGTGAAGAGCGCGTCAGGATTCGAGGGATCGCAAATACTGAGGATGATTGCATCTTGACATTGGAAAGCCCAAAACCTCGAAGGAAGGAAGATAAGGCTGTGGTCTTATGAATAGCGGTCATATGGACCAGGACATAGCTAGAAGGGGCTAAGACACGTAAAGGGCACACATCGGTGATCAGGAATCCAAGAGGACAGGAACTCTTGACGACGGGGAACGCGAAACCCTGAAACCCCGAAACTGAGTCGGGAAAGAGTGCAGTCATGTGCAGAAGACCATGAGGCAAAGGGAAAGGACCTGTGGATCCGGTTTTAGCAGAGATTCCAAGGAGGAATCGAAAGAGCCGCTTCGGCTCACTTGGATATTGAATGATCCTGTGAGCAGGAGAGCACCAATAGGTGGTGGTTGCGTGTTTTCGCTCGCCTACGTCACTTTGTTATGGAAAAAACATATGAAATTAGACTATTTAAGAAAACTAGGAAATAAACATTCAAATAGAATTGATTGGAAGCAATGGAAAACGATACCAATCATATGAAGATGTAAGCCAAGAACTGATAGTGGAGAATCAAAAGGGAAAAAAATTGACATATTGATTAGTTGCTTTAGAATGTTTGTATTCTAAGTCTTTAAGTAATACCTCAAACAAATTTGTAATGATTGGACAAACTCAATTGCAATGTCTGAGAGAGGCGAGTCGAATTGAGAGAATCTACAGAATTTGTTTCTACTCATGCTTAGATACATTCATACATTCTTGATGAATTCTTGGGTGTCTTAGCCACTACATTTTAGTTACAATATAGCTACATAAGTTATTAGAAGACCTAACTACTTCTTGCTAGGTATTGATAGGAATAAGAATATGAAGATGTTGAAATATTGTAACTTCAAAGAATATTCTAACTAAGAATGAGTTGAATAATATTATTATATTATATTTAATTAGGTCCTATTGTGCCTTAGTAAAAGTCGACCCTATTGTGCCTTAACAATTAAATGTAAATTAAGAGGGTAAAGTGACAGGTCGGCCCAGACCTAATTATAGTCTAGCCAAACCACTATTTATAAGAGAGGCCAATGCCTCATTTGGACATGCTCACCACACTAGTTGTTGCAACTGGGGTGATGTCAAGGAGGGTTTTGGTCTATCTCTTTGTATTTCTTGGTTAAGTGGTGTGTTGCTCTTCCTCATGAAGGAGTAGAGGAGGATCTTATGTTCAGTCTTTGGTCTATCTATATTGAGGAAGTTTTTGCTAGGTTTTATCCCCCATGAGGGTTTCCCAAGATAATCTTTGTGTCTCTATTGTTTCTATGATTGCCTCTTTCTCAATGATCTTATTTATGCAACTAATGTGCTAAATGTTTATAATATTAAAGAAGATTCGTAACTGCTAGCTATATAATTAAAACTTCAACATGTTATCAGAGCATACCTAAAATGTTGAATTTTGAGCAGCTGCAGAAGTTATTCTTTTCTAGCAGCCCTCTTGAATGCCCTCTCTCAAGTTGGCCTCCAAGATTCCCTCCTCAAGATGGCCTCCAAGAAGCCCTCCAAGCTACCCTCCTCAAGTTGGCCTCTTCCTAAACCGCCCACCTAAAGATACCCCCTTTCCAGGTCAGCCTAGGTCAGCCCTAACCTAGTTGTCCTAACCTAAATCCTATCCTATCCTAACCTAAGAGATGGCCATAACCTAAATCTACCTAACCTAGACTCTATCATATATAAAGAGAGGAAGGCACCCTCTCTTCACATCTGTTTTCACATAAGTTTCTATATCATTTTTACATCAGATTAGTTCACTTATTCTAAGCAATAGTTACAACTATTCTGAGGGAGAAACATAGGATATTCTGAGGCAACAACAAGGCCTATTCTAAGGAAACAACTAATATATTCTAGCAACATCCATCTACTCTATCCTGTAGCAGCTGATAACTTAGTTCTGGATAGTATATAAGAGATTAGGAGCACATTTGGTTTTGTAAAAGGATATGGACAGAGAAGGGATACCCTAAATAGGAGTGGGTCCATAATTCTATAGAAGCAAATATACTTTGTTCTAAAGGTGTTTTGGACAACAACTGAAGATGTTTTGAACAACAAATAAAGGATGTTCTAAATGACATCTAAGGGCCTTTTTTGAGGGTGGAAAAACTCTGTCCTGGGAAGAAATCTTAGGCACCTTTAAGGGTAGTTCTGAGACAACCTTAAGGCCGGATTTGGGGCAGCCAAAAAGAAACAACAAAATAGTTTTGTGACAACAACTAGAGGATAGAAAAAGATACTGGTAGAAGCTTAGATATATTGAAGACACGGTGACAAAAGTAAGAACTATTGTCTTAGTGCTAGTATATTATCTCCCTCTTTCTAGAAGAGTCTTGTAAGTCCATTATACTTGTTTGGATGATCAATATATCACAAGAAGAAGTTTGTTCGGTTTTCTTCCCCTTTAGGGTTTCTCAAGATAAATTCTTGTCCTCTATGTAAATATATTTCATTCAATGATCCTTATGCTTCAGTTAATGTTCTAGTTCATTGTTAAACGTCAAAGAACACTATTGTGAATTGTTGTTATCTGTTTAAGCTTGAAAATTAACATGGTTTTAGAGACACCCTAAAAGAGGGCATTTTCACAAGGAAGATGAGGCTAAGTGTAGAATATTCAGCGAATATAGAAGGATGTTTGGGAGAATATTTTAAGAGTGCTTAAACCAAGTTTAAAGTCTGTTTGAGGTGAGTTTAAGGCATGGTACATGTTTTCTATAATCTTAGAGCTAAGGTAGACTTCATGACCTTCTCTTAGACCAGATTTAAGGCAAAGTTCAGTCCTGTTCCAGGCTGAGCTGCAGATCCTATTTGGGCACAAGTTTTGGAGCATATCTAAAGTTTGTTGTGTGAAGCTTGAGGATAAAATTCAAGAAAAATATCATAGCTCATTATAGGCAATTTTTAAGAATCTTTTAAAGTCCATCCTCGTGTGTATCTCAAGCAAATTTTAGGTAGGATATTAGTTCGAGTTTTAGAAGCAAGAACATAGGTAAGTAGTTGACTTGGACTTATTGTGACAAAGTTTAGTGACTGGTTTTAGAGATATGTTATGCTCTATTGTTGATTGGTTTTGAGTCCAGGGACTGGTCACTTGGTGACAAAGAAGTGATCAAAACACTTTCTTAGTCACATCTAATAAACGTTGGGCTATGTCTGTAGTTAATGACTATCTTGAAGGAGGCTTGAGGCTAGGTCATTTGGACACCTATGACAATGAAGAAAATGTAATCCTCAAAACATTTTCACAAGGAGATGATGGACTAGCATTGCATTTACTTTATCTCTGCAGTTTTGGACAACAGAAGAGAGATATATTTGAGAGCGATAGGAGGAAACTAATTGCATTCAAAACCTATGATCATTTTGACAGTTTTCTAGTTTGGCAAATTTTTCCTAGTTTCGGGTCCCTGACTTGTGGAGCCATTTTCATACCCTAAACATCATTTTAGGGATCTCCACAATCAGAATGTACACATAATTAGATTCTGATGGAAACATTAGTAGTCCTTGAATAGACCTTTCCAACGAGATATTGTGCACCTAAAATGGAGATCATATGTAAAATTTAATGACCCCGGGAAGTTGATGTACTAACTTACCCAAATAGAGCCCACATGACTTTTGGTGCTTCATATCCCAGGGTTAGGTTTTTGGATGTCTAGGGTTTTTTACATTCCTATTTATTGTAAAAATGCCTTCATATCCTCAATGTAATCGTCTTCTTCCAAATGAGCATAGCCATCACATCTCTTCTCAGAGATAAGCCGTCACCATTCTAGCAAGCTTGCTTTCTGCTGCATTTTACAATTTAAGCTTATTTCCTTATTGAATAGAAACCAGTTTTATGGCATATCTGTTATTTTGTGTTAAGCATATTTTAATAAGAATCTGTATTCATTTCATTCTACTCATAAAATTTGGATCAGTGGTATCAGAGCAGTTTTCTCCTTATCGTTCTTAATGCATGTCCCCAACGAGGTCAGGGTACAAAGAATTGGGTCTCAAGCTTGTTTCTCTTGAGGAAAAAAGCTCTTGCATGCCCAAGCGACCACTCATGGTGGGAGAAAATAAATATGATGGGACATGAGATCCCTTCAAAATGTTGCTCAAGGAAGCCCTCATGCAACAGAGGAACGAGATGATGGATAGTTTTGCACAAATCCTTCAACAACTACCAAAAAGCAACACATCTTCCTCAAATGGAGGTGCCACCCCCTTCAAGGTACAAATAAACTTCAATATTCCTATATTTGAAGTTTAGATAGACACAGATGTTCTAGACAAATAGTTGAATCTTCTAGAAGAGTATTTCTCTATCCATAACTTCTCGAATAAAGAAAAGATTACTTTTGTGCTCCTCAAAGTCATTCCCCATGTCAAATATTGGTGGGAAACTTTCTGTGAGAAAAAGGAAACATAGGACCCCTCATTATTTATAGTCACGATCACCTGGGAGTCCTTAAGGGATGTTATTAAGGAACAATACTACCATGTTGGAAGTTATGACATGTACACAAAATGGACCACACTGCAGCATGAAAGAAACCAAGGAATGCCCGAGTTCACAAATATCTTCCATACCTTGTGCACCAAGCTGGGTATCAAAGATTTTGAGTGACATATAGTTCTCAAGAATCATGATGGTATGCATAGACACATCCAGCATTAAATGAAGTTTCTGGACATCTCATCCTTGGGAGAAGCCTACCGATTTGTCATCAAAATCAAGCAGAAGCTCAAACAAAAGACGCGGTAATTTGGGCCTGGGAACCCCTCGTAGAAAAATCCAAGAAAGGGCGGCCCTAACCCACAAAACAAAGGACAAAGTAAATATGGATAGCATCAATACAACCTAGTCTATGTCGCAAGCAAAGAAGGACAGTGGAAAGACAAAGAAAGATATTGGGAAGTGGTGCGACTTCCATAAGAGCCCCTAGCATAACACTGTTGATTGTCGCTCAAAGAAATCATTGATGGCTGAGGTGAAAGCCTATGAATCAGATGTAGGTTCTGAATCTGAGTCAGAACTAGAAAGGGGGAGATGGATCATTGACACAGAACCCAATTCTACCATTTCTACCACCAAGGAAAAAAATCGAGCACCTTTTTCATTCACGGATGTGGGTGAAGGGTACCCCACTGCACTTCATCATTGATAGTGGTAGCCAGAAGAACCTCATCTCAGCAGAGGTTTTCAAGCGACTCGCCCTACTTACAATTCCATACCTACAACCCTACACCATTGGATGGCTCCACCAAGGAAGTGACATCTGCATCATCTAACAGTGCCTCCTATCATATGACATCAAGCCCTTCAAAGAAGAGGTATTGTGTCATGTTGCCCCTCTAGAAGTTTGTAATGTTTTTTTCGGCCAACCATATTTATGGAAACATCATTCTGTATATGATTCTAGGCCTCAAAGTGTTATTATTACTTTGAACAAGAAATTGTAAAGGATACATGAGGCAGTCCCACCTAGTGTTATTTCCTTGATCTCTGCCAAGAAATGCAGAAAGGTCATCTCTCAGACGGGGAAGTTTGTCTTCTTTGTGATTCACTTTTAGAATGAGGGAAAGATTGCAGCCACATCCATGATCTCCGCGGATGACCTCTCCACACTATAGAAGCAAGTGGATAAGGTCTTGGAATAATACTCAAATATCTTCTCCTCACCTACCAGGGTACGTCTACACTCTCAGGTCAAGCACCCCATCGATCTGACCCCCAATGCACCACTTCCCAATGGGCCATTCTACTGCCACTCTATATTAGAGAATGAGGAGATCAAGTAACAGATCCAAGAACTTCTCCAAAATAGGAACATCTGTCCCATCTCATCACCTTGTGGGAGCCCAATCGTGCTTGTAGAGAAGAAATATGGAACCTGGTGACTCTGCATTGATTATCAAGCCCTGAATAAAATCACAGTAAGAAACCAATACCCGATTCTCCAAATCGATGACCTCCTTGATCAGTTCATAGGGCCAAATACTTCATTAAAATTGATCTAAAGTCTGGCTACCACTAGGTCTCGATAGAACAAATAGATGTATGGAAGACCACCTTCAAGTCGAAGGAAGGTCTTTTTGAATGGTTGGTCATGCCCTTTGGTTTGAAAAATGTTCCAGCCATTTTCATGAGGATGATGGATGATATCATGTGACCATTCATCAATACATTTGTAGTGTTTTATCTAGATGAGATCCTCATTTATAGTAAGACTTGGGCATAACACTTGCAACATATTCAATAGGTTCTGCACACCCTATGGCAGCACAAGCTATACACCAACTTGGAAAAATTATCCTTCATCATGGAAAAGGTCCATTAATTGGGCTAGTTCATTGATCAGCATGGTGTAGATGTGTATCCATCCAATATCCAAGTCATTCATGACTGGCCAGCCCCAACCACACTCACTGAGCGTTAGAGATTCTTGGGCATTGCCAATTTCTATCGTAGGTTCATGTTGGGATTCTCACATATTGCTTGGGCCCTCAACCAATTAACCAGGGGTGGTGGTAAGGAATAAAATTTGTGGGGCCAGTCCCAACAACAAGCGTTCGAGGATTTGAAGCAGCGCTTGTGCTCAGCCCCAGTACTTTCATTATCGGACCTGGAACAACCCTTTGAGATCGATACATATACTTTATAATATGTTGTGGGTGTTTTTCTCACTTAGATCGACCACCCCATGGCCTATCATAGTGAGACACTATCGGATGTTATATGTAAGTACCCTACTTACGATAAAGAAATGTACTCCATTGTGCAAGTATGTTGCAAGTGGAGACATTACATTCTTTGAAAGGAGACAGTCATCCACACTGATCATAAGCCACTGTAGTTCATGCAAACACAAGGAAAATTGCAGAATGACTTCCATCAGAATTGGTCCACATACTTGCAGCAATTCCATCTCAACATCAAGTATAAAATAGGAAGCACCAAGTGCGTCAATGATTGCCTTAGCAGACCACCAGTCGTGACACTCACCATGGTGTTAGACTCTTGTGGCCATGAGACCTTTGGATGGACCCAAATATATGAGACAGACTTGGACTTCACCACCACCTACCAATTGTTGGGTGCAAATGCAGTTGTCGCTAATTTCCATCTTCAGGATGAGTTGTTGTGCCATCTGGACCATATATTTGTTCCATCAAGAGAGCAAGTGAAGTTGATCTGGGAATCCCACTACAGCCGGGTGGCAGGACACTTCGACGTCGAAAATATCTGTAGAAAAGTTTCTACTGGCCGAAACTTCGACAGGACGTCAACAAGCATATTAGGTCCTGCACTTCCTACACTATTGCCAAAATGACCACTAAGAAACAGGGCTATTACACACCTCTACCTACTCCTGACAAGCCATGGATATCCATCTAAATGGACTACATATCGGGCCTCACATCCACCAATCGGGGAAATGATTGTGTTTTTGTGGTTGTTGATCACTTTTCTAAGATGGCGATTCTGGCCTCCCGCAAGAAGAGAATCATAACAGAGGCCACTGCCAATATCTTCTTTGAATAAGTCTGGGTAAATTTTGTAATTCCACAAACCACTGTCTCATATCGGGACAATCAATTTGTTAGCACATTCTAGTCCAGCTGCTGGTTGTTGCTGGACACCAAGCTCACCAAATCCACGACCTTCCACCCCAAGATGGATGATGAAACCGAGGTCATAAATTAAATGAGCGTGCATATCCTGTGCATGTAAATTCCAAGAACCCTCACACATGGGATGAGAGTCTTCCCTATTTTCAATATATCTATAACCGATTCATGCATAGCTCAACCAACCACAACCCCTTTCAGGTGGGGTTGGGATTCCAACCATTGGGTCCCATAGATGTTTCACTACCCCTTGTTGTCACCTCAACCAACTCATCTCTTGCTCCAACTGAAGCTGAAAAATCCACCCAGTTCATTGAGTGGATCCAACACATATACCAACAGGTTTAGGATATCCTACAGAAGTCCAATGACAAGTACAAGCAACGTTGTGATCAACACTGTGTGCCACATAAGTTTCAAGTGGGCAACAAAGTTTGGTTGAACTTGAAGAAAGAAAACCTTACAAGACCCCATCAGAAGCTTCACTCACTCCATTATGGTCCATACACCATCACCAAGGCTATGGGTGATAATTCTTTTGAGCTCAACATTCCTCATTTCCTTGGCATGCACCCACTATTCAACGTGGATCTCCTTCGGCCTTATTTCCCACCATTATTGGACACCTTAGAGATAACAAAACAAATGACACCAACAAAGCTCAACCCTGACTCCATACAATAGGAATCCAATGATCATATTGTGAAAAAATAAGTCAAGGGAAATCACCAGCAATGGATCCATCTTTATCGAGTTGTTAAGGCAGGGCAACTCTTGCACCAAGGCAAGTGGCTCACCCGAGGCCAAATTCAGCAGAAATTTCCTCATTTGATGGGGGCACTCAACGCAATGGATACCATTGCTTCCTAATGTGGGAGGATTGATCCATATGGATTTCAGTTTCCTCCCACCTATTCCAACTAGCTCATTTTGGCATTTTTCCAGTTTGGCAATTTTTTCCTAGTTTTTGGGTCCCAGACTTTTGGGGCCGTTTTGAGGCCCTAAACAATGTTTTTATGGCTCTCCATAGTTAAATCATAGATAGTGTCTGAGTATGATGGAAACATGTGTATTCCTCGAATAGATCGTTCCAATGGGCTATCGTGCACCTAAAACAGAGATCGTATGCAAAAGCTATGACCCTGGGAACTTGATGTACTAGCTTACCCAAACGGGGCCCACATGACTTTTGGCACTTCATCTCCTAGGGTTGGGTTTTTGGATGTCTAGGTTTTTTGACATTCCTTTTTATTGTAAAAAGGCCTTCATAGGCTCATTGTAATCATCTTCTTGTGAATGAGCACATCCATCACATCTCTTCTCAGAGATAATTCGCCACCATTCTAGCAATCTTGCTTTCCGCTGCATTTTATAGTTTCAACTTATCTCCTTATTGAATAGAAACCAATTTTACTGTATATTTGCTATTATGTGCTAAGAATATTTTAATAATAATCTGTATACATTTCATTCTACTCATAAAATCTGGATCACCCTCATCCACATGAACTCAGTAAGACAACAATTTTTCACTATGAATATCTTGTTTATATTCTTGGACAAACAAAAGTAAGGAAAAGTACATATGCAAGCATACACTCAGTTAAATATGACAAGTCACGGTTTTGAGATCTAGAAGGAAAGGTTCAAAATATTTTATTGTATCTCCTTCAGAAGAATAGAGCTTCCAGTTACAACAGTCTAAGGCATTGTCATATTCTTTCATTAGTGGCATCCTTTTGACAATAACAGTTTAGCAAAGTACAAGGTATGCATCCTATTTAGTTAGTTAACTGTGCTTGATTGTCAAATCAAGAACAGGTCTAGATTTCAATTTGTATTATCGCATGTCCAAAGAAGCTATGATCTCATCATATGCCCGTTGTAATTGATGCAATCTAGGTCATTTTCCCTCATCTGCAAACCCAACATTTTGTCTTGGTTAGTTGGACCATTATCCCTGGTACGAGAGTCCGACAAGTTTTCATTCGAGTCATTTATTATTAGGATGGGTTATTCTCCATGGTTTTGGGAACTCATCGGATATGTTCATTTGAGTGGGGTCATTTCTCTGGACACTGGAGTCCTGAAAATTATAATTGGGCCATTGTCCCTGGTACGGGAGCTCAATAGTATTATGCATGTAATCCATAGTATGTCTCACAGTGTCCGACAATTTTCCAAAAGAGAAGAGAAATAAGATGGAGCCTTCTGGGAAGAAAGGAATTTTTGTTGGGTACAATGAAACATCTGAGGCCTACAAAATCTATGTTCAAGGCCCATGATATGTCGAGGCAAGTAGGGATGTAACTTTTCATGAAGAAACTGCATTTAAGCAATCTAAAGAATCACAACAAGATACAGAGATGGAGGAACTTGAAGAACCATTGGATCAAGTTGATAATGTGGCTCTTATGGCTCATATTAGTGATGCAGAACAAACCATCTATGAGGATGCTACTAAGAATCAAGTATGGAAAGATTTCATGGTGGAAGAATATCAATCCATCATGAAAAAATATGTATGGGAAGTAGTTCGAAGACCAGAAGGAAATTTTGTGGTTACTTCCAAAAGGTTGTTCAAAATCAAGCATGCAGCTGATGGAAGTATTGATAAATAAAAAGAGAGATGTGTGGCTTGTGGTTTTCTCAAAAGGAAGGTATTGACTATGATGAAACATTCACACGTGTTTCAAGGTACACTTCCATCAGGACAAGCATATCCCTCGCTTGAGTTCTGTGTTGGAAACTTCACCAGATGGATGTAAATACTACATTCCTCAATGGTCAAGTTGAGGAAGAGGTATATATAGAACAACCAGAGAGTTTTGTTGTTCAAAGAAAAAAATCACATATGTGAAAGTTAAATAAAGAACTTTATGGGATGAAACAGACACCAATGGCTTAGTGTGCGAGAATTGATAGTTTCCTTCAGACCTTGGATTTCTTCAAGAGTGCAGCTAATCCCAACCTGTATTTCAAGGTAATATAAAATCATCCCCTAATTTTGGTTCTATATGTTTATGATTTGTTCCTTACTAGAGAAGATCAACTGATAGCTCAATGTAAGAGGGAGATCACTTCTGAATTTGAAATGAAATACATTCGGCTCATGCATTACTTCCTTGGTTTGGAGGTATGGAAAAAGTCAGATGAAATATTCCTTTCTCAAGGAAAATATGCAGTTGATATATAACTTAAAGAAGTTACATAAGTCAGATTATGAATCTGACTTGGTGGACCCATCTATGTACAGGCAACTTATTGGATCCTTGATGTATTTGATCCATACAAGGCCTGATATACGCTTTGTTGTAAGTGCCTTGAGTCAATTCATGTCTGATTTGAGAGACAAACATTGGATTGTTGCTAAACATGTCCTCGGATATTTGAGAGGATCCATTGCATATGGAATTAGATACACTTCCAATGGGAGACTGTTACTTCATGGTTATGTTGATTTAGACTGGGCTAGGAGCTCAGTGGACCAGAAGAGTACTTCCAGATATTGTTTTATCTTGGATTAAGCTATGATATCTTGGTCGAGCAAGAAACAGGCTCCATAGAATAGAGTACATATGAAGCAGAGTATATAGCAGCTAGTAATGCAAGCAAAGAAGCAGTATGGATGAGAAATCGTATGTCTAGGTTGTTTCAAGAGAGGTTAGAAACAATTTTTATCCATTGTGGTAACCAAAGTTGTTTAAATATCACAGAGAACCCAGTATTCCATGAAAGATCAAATAATATTGAGATGAAATATCATTTCAACAAAGACATGGTCCAAATACATACCATGAAGTTGCAGTACCTTCGTACTGATGAGAAAATAACAGATATTTTGACTAAGCCTCTGTCCCTTGGAAAATTTGTGTACTTCCGGGACAATCTTGGTATGACAGAAAATGTGTCCCTCACTAAGAGGGAATAGTAGCATCAGAAGACATTCTCCAATGAGATGCCTTAATTGGCCACCCTGAAGCTAGCCAGAGAGATTTGGAGAATCAACCAGCCTTGTGAGGTATTGAAAAAATCCAGGGGCAACGTACAACCTCTGTGAGTCAAACCAAAGGTCAGGATGAAGAAGATGTTATATGATCTTGTGAGTCAATCCAATGAAAATGTAGAAGCCTTTTAAAGACAAAAGTCAAGATGTAAGTCTAATTCAAAAGTCAAGGGGAACGTACAACCTCTATGAGCATAGATAGTCTAGTGCAAAATTCAGGGGGAACGTACAACCTCTCTGAGCATAGACAGACTAGTGAAAGCTTTAGGGAGGACGTACAACCTCTGTGAGCATAGTCAGGTCTTGTGAGCTTTTTGTGTCAAAGAAAAATTCAAGACAAGTCTTGTGAGCTTTGTGTGTCAAAGAAAAAGACAAGACAAGGAAATGTGAAAAGTTCTCCTAGGTCTTCATGATGAGCTATGACCATTCCTTAGGCACTGGCCACCCCTAAGTGAAATAACTCTAGCAGTTGACCATGGTTAAGGAGATCTGGATGATCACACTCCATGATCATTATATGCATAAGGTTATGAAACTTCTTGTGATATATTGATCATGTCAACAAGTCAATAATCATGTGCAATGACTAGAAACAACTATGTGAAAATGGATGCATGAAGAATACCCTCTTTGCTAAGAGGGAGTGTTGAATTTTGAGCAGCTACAGAAGTTATTATTTTCAAGAATCGCTCCTAGATTCCCTCTCTCAAGCTATCCTCCAAGATACCCTCCTCAAGATGGCCTCTTCCTAAACCTCCCTCATGAAGCTTCCCCCTTTCCAGGTCATCCCTAACCTAGCTGTCCTAACCTAAATCCTATCATATCCTAACTTAGGAGGTGGCTCTAACCTAGACTCTATCCTAGATAAAGAGAGGGAGGCACCCTCTCTTCACATCAATTTCTATATCATTTTTACATCATATTAGTTCACTTAATCTGAGCAGCGGTTAGAACTATTCCGAGGGAGAAACATTGGCTATTCTGAGGCAGCATCAAGTCCTATTCTAAGGCAACAACTAATCTATTCTAGAAACATCCATATACTATATCATGTAGCAATTGATAACTCATCTCTAGGAAGCATATAAGAGACTGTTATATAGCAACAAATATACTTTGTTCTGGAGGTGTTTTGGACAACAACTAAAGGTGTTATGAATAGAAACTAAAAGGTTGTTCTGGACAACATATAAGGGCCTTTTGTGAGGGTGGAAAAGATCTATTCTGGGCAGTAATCTGAGTCATATTTAAGGGTAGTTCTAGGACAACCTTAAGGCCAGATTTGGGGTAGCCAACAAGCAGCAACAAAACAGTTTTGTGACAACAACTAGAGGATAGAAAAAGCTATAGGTAGAGGCTCAGATATATTGATGACACAGTGACAACAGTAAGAACTATTGTCTTCGTTCTAGTATCTTATCTCCCTCTTTTTAGAAGAGTCTTGTAAGTCCATTATACTTGCTTGACTAATCAATATATCACAAGAAGAAGTTGGTTGGGTTTTCTTCCCCTTTAGGGTTTCCCAGGATAAATACTTGTCCTCTATGTGAATGTCTTTCTTTTAGTGATCCTTATTCTTCAATTAATGTTATATTTAATTGTTAAAGGTTAAAGAACACTACTATAAAGTTTTGTTATTTTTTTAAGATTGAAAATTGACATGAAAGAGACCAACTCATAGTTTATAAATATGTGACTAGCTTCAATGCAGCCTCTCCAAGATTCAGTTTTAGTAGTGCAGCTGTTACAAAATTAGGGTTTTTGCATAAGACCTAAGTGTGACGTTTTCCTTGTTTGAGGAGGACGTTGGAGAAACTAACCACACCTAGGAACTCTCCCTAGGAGGGAACATCTAGTCGTTGGATCAAAATTATGAAATTTGAATTTTGAAAAATTAGGGTTTCTTCATAAAACCCTAATTTGCAATTACAGTTAAAGTATCAGTTGTAGTTGTAGTTGCAGTATTAGTTGAAGTATTAGTTGCAGTTTCAATTGCAGTATCAGTTGTAGTATCAGTTTCATTTGCAATGGTAGTTCCTTCATTCCAGTTCCTTCATGCTAGTTGCAACACCAGTTGCAGTGCCAACACCAGCTGCAATACTAGTTGCAGTGAAAGTTTTTGTGAAGTGTTGGGACTTGATTTTATTGTCCTAGTGTGCCTTACCCTAGAAAATATCCAGCTACCTTCATATTACAATTTGCAACATCCTTGAATTTTTAAAGGTTTGTTATTGCTTGTCATTGCTACTGGATGGTGCCACTACCTATCAATACTGTCAAAGTTATGTATTTACATATGTTCAAACTATATGATTATTCTAAAGGGTATTTGCAAGATAAATGATCTTTTATCTAAACAACAATCGTAGATCCAAAAGGATCTCAGATCCAAAACATTCAAACGAACAATGCCCCCCAAGTTTGATTAGTTTGATATGCCTCTACTTGCTATGGAATTATTGTAATCTTATGAATATTCAGATTGCATTTTGATCCATTAAAGTTATCATACTAACCATTGGTCAAAATTAAATTCAAAGTATTATATTGATTAAATTTGAGATTATAGAGTTTATTCCCTAACTCAGTTTTCTATCAAGAAAGCATAGTATCTTAGTACAGAGGATAGGTTGAAGAAAATACTTGTCCTCTTGAGTGAAGGAGACTTGGAAGAAAATAAATACACTCATTCTTGAGGACAAGTCTCCAGGTTCCAGGTTTGATTGATTAAATTGATAAGATTCAAATTTACACATATCAAATTTGATAACTGCTAAACAACATAGTTTTGATAGCCATATTTGAAAAGTTTTATTATTAAATACTTGGTAGCATGTGAGCACTATTGAGATAAATTCTTATTGTAATCATTTACTAGATATAAATAGCATCTCCTCCAGGAGAAAATTCTTGTTTTGTTTCCAGGTTACCATGGAGGAATGATTAATCACAACACTAGAAGAGTGTTTCTCTCATTCCTTATTATTGTATTTCTTACTTTTTACCCTTGTTTCAAGAAGGTCACAAGTGATAGCTCTAATTGAGCTATTGTAACGATTTTTCTCGCTATTGTTTTATTATTATTATAAAGAGTATTATTATTGTATGTTGTTTCTCCCTTGTTGTTCTTGTTTTGGGTAGGTCACATGTGATAACCTTGGGGAAGCTATAGTGACGGTTTCATGAGGTAACATATTAGATGAGACATGGAGCAGACTATCCAAGTTGTATACATGACCTTATGCATCCATGTACCAAAGAAGATGAAGAAGAAGCTACTTTTGAGATACAGATTATCTCATATGGAGATTGATTGTAAGGAGAAGAAGGCTCCAAAGATGACCGAACATTATAATAGAACTCATAGTAGACTTGGTCAATGGATAATGAAGCCAAATGCATAGGAAGAAAAACTTGTTTGAAGTCTGACTCAATTTTTCATATTAAGACTTGGTATTCAACACCAAGTATATCCTACAAAGACTATGAAGTTTTTGTAGACTCAGACAAAATCAAGAGTCATAGTAAAGAAAGGATCATATGGGAAACAGAGACATCTTCCAGGATTGACAGACATATTTCATGAGTTGATAAGACTAAATCATAGATTTAGAGACCTCTAGGAGACATGGAATCTCCTGAGAAGATTCCCTTGTTTCAGTGACAGAGGAGGAAACCAGTAAGAAGGATTGGGATATATATTTTTCCTTGAGACCAGAAGGGAAGTCAGTGGTGACTTCCAAGATTGATCTAATAGATCAAGCATGTTGTATATAACAATATAAATATGTAGAAATCCTGATTTGTGTCCAGATGATTCTCCGAGCAAGAAGGAGAATACTATGTCGAGACAGTTGCTCCAATAATCAAAGAAATAGTTCCAATGTTCGTGAAGATATCCAGAAAAAACATGATTTTGATACAATATGAGATTCAAGGGGAGTAGTACTTGTATTTGAGATTGATTTGCTCCCGTGAAAGAAGAAAATGTACCTTTAGTTTCAAATGAAATTGTTTCCATGATAGAATAGAGGAGCTACTCTCAGAGTTCAACAACTACAGTGAAAATAGAAAATTCATTCTCAACTTCAGAAATAACAGCTACAGGTGCAGAGTCCCAGTTCTAGAAGAAACATTTACAGAAAAAGTAGAGGACATACTTTCAGGCAGTGAGAAAAATAGTTCTTTGCAGAAATCACATAGAACCAACACATGATTATGCAAATTGAGTTGGAGCTAAGCAAGTAGGACCATGTGATGTGAAAAATTGGTTTTGAAATATAGGACAGGAAGACTCATGTATGCAAGTTAAAGCAAGCTCCAAGAGCTTGGCATGGCAGGATTGATAGCTTTTTGATGCGCTTGGGATTTACCAAGAGTAATGATGTTCCCAACCTTTACTTCAATATTGAGAATGATGGACCAGTTATATTGATCCTATATGTGGATGACTTATTCTTGACAGATGAATAAAAACTCATCACAGATTGCAAGAAAAAGATTGTCGCTGAATTTGAAATGAGGACCTAGGCTTGATGCATTATTTATTAGGTCTTGAAGTATGGAAGAGCCCAAAAGAGATTTTCCTTAGTCAAGGAAACTATGTTGTTGAAATTTTGAATAGATTTGACATGATGCACTATAGAGCCATGTCCAATCCTATGGAGATGAATCTAAGTTATTGGATGATACTTTGTCATAAATAGTTGATGTTACTCTAGACAGACGAATGATTGGTTCGTTGATGTAACTAACAAATACCAAACTAGATATATGCTTTGCTATGAACACCTTGAGTCAATTTTTGGTGGAGCCTAGACGTTTTCATGTTGTAGCTGATGAGAAACCTTAAGGGTACATTGGGTTGTGGCCTCTATTTTACTGGAGATTATGACTTCAGATTGTATGGCTATACTGATTTAGATTAGGCTGGAAGTGTTTCAAACAGAAAAAACACTTCAGGATGTTGTTACAGCTTGGGGTCAGCCATGACTTCATGGCAAAGTAGGAAGCAATTCAACATTTCTCTTAGCATGACAAAGCGAAGTACATTGCAGCATGTTCCTATAGTTATGAAGCCATATGGATTCGGAAGTTGTTGACAATTCTATTCTATTTGGGGATGGAAGCTACCATGATTCTATGTGATAACAAGAGTTGCATAAATATGACATAGAACCCAGTGTTCCACGATAAGACGAAGCACATAGAGATATGGTATCACTACATTCATGAGATGGTGAAGAAGGGAGTTGTAAAGCTCCAATATGTTGGCACAGATGAGAAGGTTACAGATGTGTTGACTAAGCCTCTGTCTCATGTGAGTTTTGAGTAATTTTGAGACAAGCTTGGTGTTCTCCGAAAGGACATCCCTCGAAATGGGGAGTGGTGTTGATGATACTATGGTATCTTGAACAACATCAGGTAGCTTAGTTAGGATTTTATATCCTAGGGGACTGATCATCCCTGGGCAGATCCTGAAGGTTGGTAAGGATGGTCTGTCAAAGTACCCGTGCATGTATATGTCAACTATGGTCAGTACTGGTAGCTAAATTAGGATTTTATATCTTAGGGAATATTATGATTCTTGGGCAGATCCTGAAGGTCTGGTAAGGATGTTCTATCAAAGTACCACATGCTAGCTTGTTAGGATTTTATATCCTAGGGAATCTTATGATTCCTGGGCATATCTCGAAGTTCTGGTAAGGACGGTCTGTCAGAGTACCACATAAGTTTTTGTCGATGCACCTGCCTTATTCTATTACCACATATAGTTGTTGATGATGTTGATATTCTACCTCTGTGTTGTTGATGTTGATGTTCCTGCTTCATGATATTGATGTTGATGTTCCAACTTCATACTGTTGATGATGATGATGTTACTCTAGCTCCATGCTACAAATGATGATGATGATCAGTTTCTACTAATGTTGATGATG
>ML810115.1:137017-150108 GCA_009831015.1 Picea engelmannii
TGGGTTGGATCAAATGCTCATCCACTCGAGCCATGTTCACCCTGTTTATCTGAGAGATATCTGCCAAATCTCTCTCCTCCTTCTCCTTCAGATCGAGTGAGATCTGTTCTACATTCATCTGTATTAAAGTTTCGGCATCGCCTCCAGTGTCGATACCCAACAGCTCACCCTCTATAGAATTGAAGGCTTCTTCTAATGAATTGATCACTTTTTGGGCTTGTTCCTTGCCCAGGGTAATGTTATGCTCCCAATCCTTCAACAAAATGTTACCTCTAGTTTGTTCTGGGAGAGTGAGTTCGGGGAAACCTGCCGAAACTCTATCATTCGTGGCTATTACCGCCTCCTGAAAGGTGACCCGAGCCGCTCCTGCATCTCTTTCTCTGTCATTCAGGTTCTCGGAAACCCGATGCATCAACAGACAATCCTCTCGGATTGTTCCTACTTTGGCGAGCAAACTCTGTTGTGCAGAAGAGATCTTGCTCTGCATCTGGGTCACTCGGGATTTGAACCCCTCGACATCAATCACCCTACTTTCAGCGACCTCCACCTAAGCCTGTAGCTCTGCAATCATAGTCCTCTGCTGACCAGCCTGCACCCGACCATCTGAGATCACTAAATGTGCTTGTTCCAACTTGGCTTTGAGCACTTCTATTTCCTTTTTATCAGCTAGTCGGGCCAGTTCTATTTCTCCACTCACCTAAATTTTAGCGCTTTCTGTGGTCGAAGCTACTCTGGCTTCAAGAGTCTTGATCAGGCGATTCTTTCTTTTGAGCTGACTTTTTAACATCCCGACCGAAAATTGATTCGCTGATGCATACGCTCCTAGCGTTCCTGCGATCTCCATGGAAAATTCCTCATTCTTTTTGTTCTTTCCATCGGTCATAACTTTGAATTTTTTAGCAGTTGATCCTTCGTCCTGGTAGAACTCCCTTTTCACCACCGATTTTCTCTTTTTTTCAAAGAAGAACTCGTTTGGAGGAAGTTATTCTGCTCTGATAGGCCTCAGCTCCTCATCAAAAATCCATCCTTCTTCTATATTTCCTTGCGTCGACTGCAAGGGGGTGACAGAAGTGATGGGTTCTCTGATCTGTTTCGCTGTCTTTCCTGGTGTGACGACTGAGTCCTGCTTCTTCAGAGGTTCAGGGGCCTTTGTCTCAGTTTTCGGATTTTGGGTCTCTGGCGGGTCCAGATTCTGCATCTCTGCTTTGGGCTTATTCGTTTGATCCCCCTCGTTATGGATTTTTCCAGAACCAGAAATTGTTTCTTTGGGACCTTCATCATCCTTCGGTTCTATCTCAGAAGCGCACGGGCTTCCTCCTCGCAACACAGCAGGAAGACACTTTCGTCTGTTTTCCTGAAATTTTAATACAGAGGCCATGTCTTCGGGCACTAAAGATCGGATCCGAACTAGCACTTCCCCATAAGATCTCGCTCCTCGGAAAATGTCATCCAAGGGTGAAAATTCGTGTTCAAACCTCTTCAGCCCACAATTAGCTAAATGGGTGCTTACAATTTTCTGAGGATCATGTTTTTTATACTCAATGGAGACCAGACTCAGGTCTTCCAGGGCTGCAGCCTCGGCTTTAGCATGCCTGAAATCCAATAAAGAATAAGAATTTAGTCGAACAGGGAAAAACGCCCATACCTTCTTCGAAGATGCTTTGAGCTCTTTACTCACCCCGCCAATCACTATTTGTCGGGCAATCTTGTGACAAGCTAGCTTGTCGGGGATGAACAGTGGTAGTGCAAGCGGGGGAACATCAGTTCCGAAAACTCTGAAATAGGAAAAATCTGCTTCTACGTACCAGTTTGCTATACCACTCAGATTTGCAGCAATGTTGTCTGAGATATGAGGTGGCGCAAGACCAAAAATGGCGATGTGCAGGGGCACCATCACCCAATTGAAAATTTCGTAAATAAATTTGTCCGCTTTATTCTCCCACAGCTTGTCGTGATACTCATGTACAGTTTTTTCATGGGCTGGATTCCAAGCCCAACTCATCAAAGGGAATGGTGTCATGGAACATACCGCGTCCATGATATACACAGACATGAAAAATGAGGATGGTCTCCCACTTTCCTTTTGCTCCCGATACTCTGTGACCCTGTTGGCCAGACTGTCTGAGAGCATCTTTGCCCAATTAAACGAGCAGCCTTCTGCAACCCGAAATATGAGAGGCACCCACACGATGTAGAAATGCGAGGTGTCTTCTCTCCCAAAAAGCCGACATGTCATCATGGCCACATATTTATACTGTGGTTCCAAAGAAGCGATAGAATATATGCCCTGGTCATTTGCTCTGAACTTCGCGGTGCACGAAACCGAATCTTTAATCAAACCGGGCATGGTTTTGTCATATTCAAGGCACTCCTTCTGTTTGAATTTCTCCAGGAATTCAGCATCATACGTGTATTCAGATGTTGTCGGGAGCTTATACATGGTTTGGATGTGCTCTGGTCTAAAAGTGTCGATTGTGACCCACTGGTCATTTATGATAGTTCTGGTGGGTAAGTCTATGTGGTCCAATGCCCATCGGATCATATCGTAATAGGGGAGCAACCGTGGTCTGGTTGCCACCTGGTGCATTCCAGATTGAACGACAATCTTGTATTTAGTGTTCAAATCGTCCTTTTCATTGTCGTCTGAGACTGAATAATTTACCAACTCAGTTTGTAGGATATCTGAAACAAACGACCAGCTAGGGACCGAGCCGCCACTTCAAGGTGAAGTGTCGGAGACATTATCCAAACCTTGCCCTGCATCCTCAACGTTAGCCTTTGCTGCTTTCCGTGGAGCCATAGCTGAAGCTTGTGTTTTCGCTCTTCTGCGATAAACCTGCATATACATGCAGAAATTAGTTCACTCGAAAAATGACGAGCTCTGCGTGCTTATGAAAAAGGTTTTCATTATAATAAAATGCGACTCCCGTATATATTTGAAAATTTTGTACTCTTCGAAATAAGTCTGTCAAATCACAATTAGAAACAAATTTATTGCGTAAAATCTGATCTTATTTATTCGTGGATTCACCCTAATTCTTCATTAATGTCAGAAATGTTTGGCGGTTTGACAGGAAGTCGGGGTATGGAGAGCAAGTAGCTACCTCGGGAAAAGCACAAACCTCGATGCGCGGGACATATCTTGTTTTATTTTAAAATATTCAAACCTATCAACGTTAATAATTTTCTCGGCTTTTCGCAGCATCGTGGATTTCCTTTCAACCTTTTGACTCTTCAACTCGCGAGACTGCGAAGACCGATTTTGGCTCAATTAAAGATAATCGTGATTTAAGGCATGATTAATTTCATAATCGTTTTACTCGCCGTATCGTGACTTGGAACTTCGAAGATAAAAAATTTGGGAGACTAGCATGCCGAGTCACGAAACTGCGAGATAGCGATAATTAAGACTTAATTAGGATTAAGAAAAACTTGGATTAGGTGATCAGTTAATCATACTATAATCACATCGCGGCTTCGTGAGTCGGAGTTTTAGACACCATGATTTTCGAAAAGATAGCGCCGAGTGGCGAATCGCCGAGAACCATTTTAACTATGGTTAACTTTTTGCCTTTAATATTTGACCAGGGTTAACCCACAAGTACCTCACGTTCTCAACTCTCAGGACTGTAAGGAAGAACATTTGGGTTTGACGAATGCCCAGGCACGAAACCCCGACAACGTCTAATCGCTGAGTTTAAAAACTTTACCCAGGTTTCTTTCTTGAGTGAAGATTTAAAATTAGTTCGTCGTTTCGTGGCTCGGGATGTGTGAATTCAAAGATTAAGGTATCCAAATTGCGAGATCCCGAAACAAAACCAAAAGATCAAACGTTCTTACAAAAGTGGACCTATTTTGAGGGGAGAAAAAGAATCGTTGCTTATTCGACAAGGTTGCAGAGTTTTTTTTTTTTTTTTAATTTCGGAGGAGGGGAAAATCAAAAAGACCTCTTTAGATTCCAAGTGTCGAAGATTGAAAATTGTGAAGGGTAAAAATAAAACAAGGGAAGCTCCAACAGGGGGGAAGCACTAACATAAAATGGGGAAATGGAAAGAGAAGGAGACAAAGGAAACAAGGAGGAAGAATTGGACCCAATCAAGATGGAAGACCACCAGATCAAGCGGATCATGGCAACAGCTAGAAAGATGCGTAGTGGAGTACCCTACCAATACAAGGTAAACACCAAGAAGAGAGTTTTAGCTACGAGGGAAGGCTTTGAAAGTGATGAAGAGGAGGAAGACGATCTCCAGGATGTGGAACAATCCTATCCATATTAATGTCAGTGTGGAACCCATAAACCCATGTGCGACTAACACACCAAAAAGAACACTACCATTGGGGGAGCCAGTTCAGGAAGTACATCTACACAAGGAAAAATAATTGGGGGAGCCAGTTTAGGAAGCATTAGTCAAGTATCTACACTGTGCAGAGGTAGTAGTTCATCATTCAGGATGGTAGGACATGATACCACCATCAGGGTACCAAAATTCAAAGGAGAAGAATAAGAGGACCCAGAGAAGAACCTGTATATCTGTGAAAATATCTAGGAAGCAAAATAGATCATTGATGAAGACACTAAACTTTCCCAACTATCTATCATGCCAAGAGACTGCGCACTAGACTAGTATATGAGTCTAGACATAAACAGTGCACTTGGGATGACAAGGACATTGATAGACATCAAGAAAATACTGATAAATGAGTTTCAGAAGCCAAGTTCAGAGGACCAATACATGAACGAGATGATAGAAATTAGACAGAAACCAAGAGAATATGTATGGGAGATTGACTAGAGATTCAATCGACTGAAAGGAAAGCTAAAATATCTCATGACAGATATGCAGCACAGGCACCTGTTCGTCAACTCACTATTACCACACTTGAAATATCCACTGCAACAACTGAAGTTCCAGATGCAGGCAACCCTGCAATTGGAATAAAACCAATATCAAAAGATAGATCTAGCCACTGAGGAGATGAAGGAGGATCTGAAGAACTTAACATTCCAGCTAAACTAGAACAAAAGTAAGGACAAAAGAGAAGTCGTTTGGTGTACCAAATGCAGGACATAAGGACACCATAAGACTGAATGTCCAACATTCGCGTAGTACATAGTATCAAGAATGCAAAATCCGTTACCAACAAGAGGATTGTGGTGAAAAATCTATAAGAAACAGGGCCATGATCCATATCAATGCCCAATGATGTAGAAGTACCAGACAGTCCCAAAGAGTTTGTATTGTAACTTTTGCAAGTCAGTAGACCATGATGACAAAGACTGTAGAAACATGGATTTGATGAGAGAGAGGACATCAGATGCATATAGGGTGAAGGTAGAAATGATGACTGGGCAGGACACACCTCAGTTTAAACAAGTACTAGCCCCATACAACATTGCGTAGCAGTAGTATAATATTGTGCATCAACTATATAACACAGTGCAACCCCACTACAATATCGTGCAATATAACTAGGCGCCTCAATATAACGCGTCGCGAGGGGATTCAGCTGGCTACAAAGGCAGAGGAAGAGAAAGAGGAGGCTTTGGAAGAGGTAGAGGACCAGTGGCATGTCACAACTTCAACAACCAGGACACTATGCAAGAGAATGTCCACTTCCACTAATGACTTGTATGTATTGTTGCACATCGGATCATGACACAGAAGAATGTCCTACGTTATTATGGAATATCCAGGAAAAGAGGAATCAAAACAATCAAAATTTTCAATGGATTTAAGCAAAAGTGAGTGATGAAGGAAGAAACATTAACATAGTTACATGTGAAGGAGCTAAAATAGGAAACGACGCAGTACGACAAGAGCCAGTACAACACCAATGGGTGAAGAAGAATGTTGAACCAAGGAAGCACTTTGAAGCACAGAATGAGAAGGAGATATTTAAGCAATCCAAGAAAGAATTTTTGAAGCTTGACATTGCATCGACCTCAACCATGCAACATAGTGAGGAAGTACTAGAGTACGAGATGCCTCCATCGTTAGATCATACCAAAGAAATGCAGCCCTTGAGACAAGTAAGTACAATCAAAGGTTGTTTGCAATCATGTGTAAAATTACTAAATGATCCATCCTCTGTCAAAGTATTACAAAATATGCTAGAAAGATGTAGCGTAGAGACAAAAAGACAACTAGAACAAAAAACAATCAATCACCTACATATAAGGATAAGAATAAGTAGGGAGTTCAGGCTGAACACCAACATTGGAGATTTCAACATGGGAGATATCATATTGGATCTAGGATCCGAAGTCAATGTATTATCCAAGAAGACATGGTAATGTATGGGAGAGCCCACATTAGGATATTTACTCGTTCAGCTAAAACTGGAAAATCAGCACAAAGTTCTACTAATTGGGAGACTAAAAGGAGTGATAGTAGACCTGGATGGAGTGCGCATTAAAGCTGACTTCAATGTAATAGAGATAGTGGATGACACAATACCTTACCCAACATTGCTCGGCTTGGATTGGGAGTTTGATAACCAGTCCATAATCAACTTAAAGACATGGAAACTAACCATTGAGTCAGGAGAATACAGGGTCATTGCACCATTAGACCCATTGGAAGGAGAAAGATTTGTAGAGCCTACTTGCTTGGACTTGGAGGAAATTAGTCAGTTGTACAAAACAACTACGCGATATGAGGATTACATAAATCCAACTGCAGATGGGATACTTAGTTGGCAGAGCATCACCTCATGTGCTTCAGACTCAAATATGGGTTTAGAGAACTGGCAACATAGGCTACACAAAGTTTCCACAAGAAGATGTGCAAGAATAGGCCGTGCAATAACATGGGTAGGTACGAAGATAAGGGAACCACCCAGTTTCCATGGGGTAAATGATCTAGAGGCATTCTTGACATGTTACAAAGATGATGTGTTAGAAAATCAGAGACTCTTATCACTAGATATAACACTCAAGGCCACACCTGCAAGATGGTGGGGTGCACACAAAGAAACAATCAAGGACTAGTACCAATGTAAGCAGTTATTGCACATTAGTTTTGGCACAAAACAAAGAAGCAACCAACAACAAAAATATGATGGACAGGGGGCACTAGCGGAACACTTGGAGAAGTGCAGAGCACTGTGAAAAATGACATCCCCAAAGGAATGGCCTCATCATTTCATACACATATTAGAGGGAATCCCAACAAATTGATATATAGACCAGGAATTGCACAGAGGAACACCACTAAAATATTGCAATGCAGAGACATCAACACACTTCCTGTTCGAACAAGTGATCACTAGATTTGGTAGCCCTAGAATTTTGATGATTGACCAAGGAAGTCACTTCATTAATAGTACTATTAAGGTTATGACTAAGGAATTTGGAGTTCATCATCAAAATAATACACCATATCATCCCCAAGAAAATAGAACAGTAGAATCCTTTAACAAGATCCTTGAAAATGCACCGACGAAGATCTATAACGTTAATAGGGATGATTGGGACCTAAAGATACCAGCAATATTGTGGGCATAAAGGACCACATGCAAGAAGTTGACAGGAAAAATGCCATTCAAATTGGTATATGGACAAGAAGTAATGATTCCTCTAGAATTTTTGGTACCCAGTCTGCGTGTATCAGCAATTACGAACATGACAGAACAAGGCGCAGTACAGGATAGGATGAATCAAATGATGAGCATGGAGGAAGATATGATTGTAGAAGGGTTCCACCAAGAAGTCCAGAAAGAAAGGGACAAATCTTGGCATGACGGACATATCAAGAGGAAAAATTTCAAGCAAGGAGACTTGGTGTTTATGTATGACATTAAATCCCTTCAGCATCCAGGAAAAATCAGAATGCACTGGTTAGGACCATATGAAGTAAAAACTATCATAGATGGGGGAGTTGTACAATTGAAGGATTTAGGAGGCACAAAACTCAGAGGGATGATCAATGGGAGTCGATTGAATTGTATAGGGACAGTCGACCCCTTAGCACTTAAAAAAAAATGTTGCATCAGGTTGGACATAAAAAAAAACAACAACAGAAGTATAATGCACCGAAAAGAGAATGATCACACACACTCGCAAATTCTACCCCGATGGAGACAAGGCCAACGGTCATTACAAAGCAGAAAAAATGGGAAAGACAGATACGGCAAAAGAAGCGTAAACTGACGGTGAATACCATAATTGAATGCTAGAAATGACTAACGGGACATCGTATTAATCGTGCCCACTGGCGATGACAAGGGAAATCAATGGCAAGTATTTGGAAACTGACATTTCAATTAAAACATAATCACGATAACATCTCCAACAAGCTTCACACGACATCGATACAAAGAAAGCATGCGGGAGAGGAAAGGTTATCGTGAAATCAGGAAAGGCACAGAGTGATAGAGCATACAAAGAAGAGAGTTAAGGTTGCAGAGGTTGCAAAGGCCACTAAGCTCGACAGACGATATATTTACCACCATGGCACCACCCAAATAGGAAGAACTGAGCCAAACCACTAGATAACCTCGAAGGAGCACTAGAGCACCATCGTAGCCACAGGGAAGTGAAAAAAAACCACATCAACCTCCAAAAGTTGTCAATGTGGATGAAATCTCATCCCTTGATATGACACTAGCAAGCCCCACACCTAATTTGGAGGAAACCCAACAGACAACACCAATGTGCATGAACATTGACATGATGGAAGAGGGACATGGCCAATAGGCTAAGGATGTAGGCAACCAAGTGCACCCCAAAAACCCTGAAGAATCCCCAAGAGACAATGGGATGGCTCCAAACCAGGTAGAAATGGTTGTGCTGAAAATATCAAAGACAACAACGCCAGAAAAACCACAGGAGGGAGTAGTGGAAGATGTCATCGACCGACCAGATGAGTATGTAGAACAATGAACAATGCAGGCTGGAACCTCGAGCCAGCTACCACAACAAAAGGATAAGCAGATGGTACCAAGGTCACCGTGCAGGCAACCCACCACAACCATTGTCTTTCCGTGAATTTCGGAATGGGCACGTATAACAACAAATCTGTTAGGCCATGTGGAGAAATTGAGGTGCTTAGACCATGACGTTACATACACGGACAAGTTCCCAGAGTTCGCCAAGCAAGTCTACCTATAGACTGTGGGTATAGGTCCCTTTGGAAAATCAATTAATCAACCAGTCCAGTGGGCTGCATGACTGGCCAAAAATGGGATTCTAGGCCTTTTGGACCTACCACACTTTGGGAGGGGCTAGTATGAAAACAATTGTGTCAAGAAGCTGATGGCAGTCACCCATGGTGGATACATGTGGTTGGAACAACTCATCTCAATAGTCGTAGAGATAATAACATACATCACAGGGCTTCCATCACAGGGTGAGTATCCAATGCAGTTCCTTGAGGAAAAAACAAAGGAGAAATCATTGGACGAGGAAATGAAGAAGAAATATGGCACCAAAAGGGTGTCGCATGGAATCATCATCAAGCATATTAGTGATGCCACGATAAAAATGGCCACAAAAATCATGGCATGTAAATTACTCAAGAAATGCTACAAGGAGGAATTCCCAGCCAGGGTTTTCACATTTGCAGCATAATGTGTAGAGGAAACCACACTCAGTTGGGCCCCTTATTTGATGAATTTGTTCCTAGATGATTGCAAGGATGCACGGGATATGGGGACATAATCTCATTATTCATGGCTACTCATCTTGATAGCCTTGATCGGATGGAAGGAGCCTAAGTATTCATTTTTTCCACTAGACCCAATCCCTGCCACAAAGCGTCATACTTATCATTGGGGTCTTCTTTGTACTCTAAGAATAGAAAGGAAAATGTAGCCATATTCGAAGGCTGTCTCAGCGACATACAGGACAACATTGCGAATACTTGGAGGGTGACACTAGAAGAAATCACACAGTCTCAGGGCATAGACAACATCAAAGCCACTAGACATGTGATGTGGATCCAAGCGTGGAAAGATCCCGGCAATCAATGGCTACAAGTGCACTACTGCATCAAGCAAATGCACATAGAGATGGCCATTAAGGATTGGGAAGATGACTATAGGATTCCAATCCTCATTCGAGAAATACCCACTGAGATAGAGGAGGAGGAGGTAAGACAGGAACATACATAGTTGGCTAAAATATAGTTGGTATTGACCCAGATACCAAGCAAGGCCTTATATAAACTACAAGTCAACGTCACATAGGAGGTACAGTCTCAAGCACTCACAGATGCAATGGAATTGCAGCAGGAAAAGGACAATTGGGATGAGCTAGAATTGGTACTCGAGCAGGATAATATCGAGACCAAAGATGAGAAGGACCGCATGAATAGGATGGATTATAAATTGGTCGTAGCCTATGAGAAAATCCCAAAGAACACATAGACGACCGAACTCACGGTGACACAGAAGATGATCAGATTGTGTAGAAAATCGATCAATACCAATAGGAGATCGAGCACCTCAGGAATCAGATCACACCGACCACTCCATCATAGGTAAGAAGTAAAGGAAGCAGGAGGCAACACCGTAGATAAAGGAGATAGAGAAACAAGTCCACGTGGTGACCAACTTGTTTGAGAGAGAATCACAACTCTGGACGAAGATGGAAGAAGATCAATAGGTCCAGCAGTGGGACCAGGAAGGAGAAAGGATAAGCATAGCTATCTAGGACCTCAAGCAGAGGAAGAAGACAATGTCAATCATAGAGCGTTTCAAAGGAGCGTAGAATATGAAGAAACTACAAGAAGAACTCATAGTTGCGCAGACACATAAAAAGGAGCGCCAGGCTCAAATGGAACTTCTCCAAGAGAGAGAAACAGAGGTCATTTCACAGGCAGAGGAATCCAAAATGAATATGGCACAAACCTAGGTAGAGTGTGCAAGGATGCTCAATGATGAGATTGTAGTGCAAGTATTTGACACACTCAAGGAGAATACCACGCAGGTCTAAATGCAAGCAACGAAGATCATGAAAAAGTTGCAAGTGATCATAATGTATGTTGTAAACTTGTGAAGTAAAGCAATGCATATAGATTCTTAAGCAAGACAGAAATTAATCAATGGCTCATACACAGAGTACACAGAGATTTTATACCGGAAACCCTCAACCGGGAAAACCTTTCTTATTTTCATTATATTGAATTTCACCATTCACCATACAATATATACAATGTTTTTAGGTATTCTGTAGATACAAAAACCCTAATCCCTTAATCCAGTATTAATTTACAAATCCGCTAAAAATAGCAAAAACCGCAGTTGTCACATCTGACGCGCCCACACACACACATGCAAAGAATATAACACATATACCCAACACATAAGAGATATCAACGAAGCACTCCAAGGTTATGTGGCTCGAGACGAGCCACATGTCAGTGTTTGGGGCCTATTGGAAGCAAGTTGAATCAGAAAGAAAGGTTATTTTGGGGATAAAGGTATGTAAGAAGAAAGCGACAACTGGAAGGAAAAGAAGCATGCACACATGCATGGAAGACCTAACGATGCTAGGGTTAGAGTTTTTGTAATACATTGTAATGGTTGGTGAGCTAGAATTATAAATAAGTAGTACTTAGGAGAGGCTAATGGGGAGAGACAGAGGCTAATAGGGAGAGATAAAGGATAATAGGGAGAGATAGAGGGGAGAGAGAGAGGAAGGGTATTGTAAGAACTATACGAATTATTAAGCTGGTGAGCTAAGAAGGAAATGAGCGACTCAATCCCAAGGGTTAGATCATAGGCTAAGGACCCAGGTGTAATCTAGTCATCCTCGCAGGGATCGAGGAGCCATTGAGGAGAGTAAGAACTAAGAATGTAAATACACGCGGTGTGATATATTTCTAAACCATAATAAAATTCTAAGAGCCAGATATTTGTGGACGTAGCCCCGGAGGAGGTGAACCACAATAACACTATGTTGTGGGATTGAATGAATGTGTCTTTGTGTCTAATTAATTGATGAATGTTGAATGACTGAAGTGATTAAGTAGATCTGGTATTTTACATGCATACATAGAATAAATGTTATAGCAGGATGTTAAATATACTAGATAAAGGTTGCAAAGTACAAGTACAGATCTCTCTCAGTCCCAAGTTGCAAACACCTGAGTATTGCAGACACCCATAAGAGTTATCTTGGGTGAGACTACGCAATGCACTCTATGTACTGTGTTGCCTTCTGGGTAACCAGAGGGGCTGATAGTATTAATGGGTTTTCTTGGGAAGCTTCTTGGTTATGAAACGAGGTCAATCTGTAATGGTAAATGAATAAAAACAAAGGTGAAAATGAACAAGTTCCATCTTCATACAATCGAGGCCAAGTAATGGTATTATATCCATGCATACTTAACACTAAAAAGGGAAATGATTGGTGGTCGGCTAAGACAATCAACTAGTGCATTGGATTTTCCTTTCGAATGCTTAATCACCAACTAAAATTACTATAGGTAACTAATTCACTTGAGTTTTCCTATAGTTTGTAAATTATGCTATGAAGGAGTGAACAATACAGGTTTTTGTTTTATATGAATGATCATTTTTTACCTTTAAAGTAATGTCTTGATTGCTTAGTTGCTTGTATAATCTCTTACAATTCCCTTTCGTAAGTCAAGTACTTACAAACAATATCACTGGATATTTTTTAATAGAATGCTATCAAGTGACCTACTTGAGTGATCACTATGCACATAACATAATTTGAAGCGTTAGTCTCAATTTCAAATGGCCAATGTAAATTAAGTAGCATGAGCAATGGAGCTATACAAAGTTTTTTCTTAATCTCTTCAAAAGCTTATTATTGTGTTATTTCCCATTTCAATGTTGTATTTCCACCTCCTTCAGTCAATTGATTCATCAACCATGCAATGTGGTTGAATATTAATTCAAATCTACGATAAAAATTGCTAAACCAATGAAACTCCTTAGTTCATGATTGTTTCTCAAATCGGGCCAATTCTTGATGCCTTGAATATTTTCTAGGTCAACTTGAACTCCTTTATATTTGATCAAATAACCCAAATATTGGTACTCTTCATTGTAAAAAAACATTTCTTAAACTTCATGCAAATTTTATGCTCTTGAAGAGTGTTAAGGACTTGTTGAAGGTG
>ML810116.1:0-25152 GCA_009831015.1 Picea engelmannii
TTTCATACAGGATGAGATTTCTTAGCAGAGGAAGCCATGGACGAAATAACAGGGGGAGAGGGAATTGGAACAGAAGGCCTAGAAGGCCAATATTCTCGATACATTTTGATGCAAATCCACAAGAGTTAAACCATCTCTTCCAAGATAGATTTTTCAATTGGATTGGACAAGGGGTAGTCCAACCTAGGCCATAAATTCCTCCCTTCCAACCCCAACATGTCCCTGGTATCCTTGTCCCCCCTCATGTTTCATTGCAACTTGAAGTTCTTGAGAATGACGAATGGCAGGAGATTGTTCACCCAACAGTCTCCCAACATCGTGGTTGGCCCAATTTGTCTCTACCTACTCCTCCTCTACCGGTTAACCCAAATTTCCCCTGCACACTCACTTGTACAGTCTTCCCACGCAAGAAAAAGACACAAAACTGAAGCCCACCACATGCATGAAAAAGGAAAAGTTTTTTTTCCCCCCTCCTCTCCCTCAAGTGATTCATCCAAATATGTTTCATCCTGCATTCCCTTGAGAGATGATTGTTCTCATGTCATCAGTGAGATCAAGCCTAAAGTCTCCACACATCCTAAGGCTAATTCAGAAAGGTCAAAGGGAGACAGCAGCAACAAAGGGAAAATTGCCTCCCAAAGTGGCAAATATGGTTTTTGAGTATATTTTATTATTGATTTGTTGAGAACAGTTGACTGTTGAAATTTTTGGACAGCATATTATTTTTGGATACTTTGGATATTATATGTTTGGATATGGTTTAAAATATCATTGATATTTAATTTTCAAATTATGAGAATGATGATGGGAGCCAAAAGGAGGGATGTGTTCGATTGATTGACTAGTTATGTTTATTTTTGTTAAGAAACTAAAGGGAGTCACAAGGGTCCCACCTACTAGTTATTATTTATTAAAAGACCCTTATTATTATTATTATTATTATATTAACTCTTCCCATAACTAAAAGTTAGTTGAGTTTTAGCTAACTTAACTAAAAGAAGTAGTTGAACTACTTCAACTAATTTGAGATGCATAAAAGCAAAATAAGAAGGAAGAACAAGGGGAGAATAGAAGGAGAAAGCATACTAAGATTTTCTCTTGAGTTTTATTGAGATAGTTCAGTTTTCATTCATTCTTCAATTCATTAAAAGCCTAATTCTCTTTTATGACAGCAGGGTCCTATTGTAGAAAGCAAAATTCAAAGTTGAATTACATCATTCAGACACTTGTTTTTAGAGGTGTTGATCTATCTTTGATAGTCTGTGTAGACTTGTCTGTTTATGAATTAAATTTCATAACTGATAAAGGATATCATGCAGAGTCGAGTGGGAAACAATATGTGGCAAGTTGATCCATCTTTTAAAGTTCAGTTTTTTACTTTCTGTCAGAAGTCTTTTTGTATGGTTTTCATCAGGGACATCTAAGTTTGACTTTGGTCCAAACTCCCTCAGGGATTTTTGTAAAGAGAACGATTATTTTGATTTCTTGGAATGAAATAATTGGTTTCTATTATGTCTCATTTGTGTTAATATGTGACTTGGTATTTTTGTTTTTGTCTCCACATTTACTTTTGCATCTGTTATATTTAGAAAATTATACAAAAATGTTGAATTTTACAACAATCTTCTATTTTTTAAAATCAGCCTAAGCCCTTGTAACTAATACTTGTGCATTAGGAAGTGAATTTTGAAGCTACAAGCATAGGGTGATATTCCCGTCTATATTTCCTTAGCCAAGCAAGATCCGAAAATGCTTGAGTAAGATTATTTTATATCTTTTCCTCAACATGGGTGTCCTTATGGTTCTATGTGTTGTATTTTCTACATAGAAATGTGTATAAACTTAAGAGAAATCAACACAATTAGGGGGTGTCCATAGGGTTCTATGTGTTTTATTTTCTACATATAAATATGCATATAAACTTAATAAAAATCAGAACACTAAATTTCCTTAGGTGCCCAGAAATCAACCCAAGCATAGGGTAAAAACTCATTAATAAAATTTGAGTGGGATTAGTTTCTTTAATTAATCCTTCAATGGCAAAATGGAAATGAATGAGAATATTATGCACTTTGAGTGATTCAAAATAATTGCATGAAAATAATATGCACCTTAATTAAAAGAACAATTCAAAACAATACATAAAATTAACAACACAAACCCTGTCACACGTTTTCTCTTAGAAAGAACCATGAAACTCAAGGAGGTGGGAAAAAAACATAGAATAACGTGTCTAATATATTAGCATAGAGTTTGGAATCAACCATAGATACAAATAAACTAGGGGTTTCCCTTTCAATCTCCAGTAAGCAGTGATGGAAGTGTTGCCAAGTTTAAAAGGATGGAAGAAGTGCTCTTGGTATCTGTCAAAAAGAATCCAACCCCTTAAAGAATGATTTCTAGTTCTATTTTATATAACATAATAGAGGAAGAATTGAGAGCATGCACTCAGAGAGAGAGAGAGAGTAGAGTTGAATTAGAAGTCAAACTCTATGCATGTCTACCTAACTCCTCCAAACCATCTACTCCACTTGTATGAGAAAATATCACATGCACATGGTATTGGCTCCAAAATTTCACCCTTGATCAAGAATGAGATCACTTGCATGTTGTAGATATGATTTTCATATAACAACAATAACAAAGATCTACTAGAAATATCCTTTAGGGTGATCTTCACTCTTGAATATCACTGCTTTACGGTGATACTATTCCAAAATAGTATTGTTTTCACTAATTATAGGTTGCAAATTCCTCGTGAAGGGACCCTCTTATCTCCTTGTTCATTATTATTTCCCTTAATTAATTGAAAACCGAAAACATCCTTCATTAAGTTGCACTCTCTCCCATAGTATCGTTTTTTTGGTAATGATATCCATGAAATATGCTCAATACTTCTTGTGGAGCGTACCCCATACTATTATTCATTGTTTCTCAACATGTATGTATTAATTACATGAATAATGAGCCACAACAACTTCTATAAGTCTCAATCACTCCAAGGTTTACAAAGGGGGTCCATCTACGGTTTCCATCCCTATATGTTTCATCCATGAGATAAACTTAGAAAGAAAAACACATAACTAAAGTAAGAGAATTTAAATTTATAGGGGGGATCATGAATGTAATCAATTGTTTTCCATTGTTTTTATCCTTTGAGACTTTCCAAACTTCTCAATCCAAGTCAAGCCCTGCTTTTAATAATCCATATGTTGTCCCAGTCTTGTCCCTATAGATATGTGCATAAGAAATATGGGTGAAGGATGACTATAAGAACCATACATCGGAAAAAAAAGGATGGAGAGTGAAATTTCTCAAAGTTGACTCCTATCTCATCCATTTTATTACGAGGATTGAATCCCCAAATATTTGTATATGTGTTACTCCATGTTCTTGGGCCAACATCAAAACCAACTTAAGTTCCAACAATTCATGGAAATTATTTTTTCCTTGACCAACTCCAGCTATGAAAAATATCCTATGGGTCACAAAGAGATAAAGTATTGCCCTTGCACCACCCCTGGGGACTTTCCATTGAGAAGCACCATTAAAGTATGCACATGGAAAGTTTCTATTAATGTATTCTTCAACTAACTATCTGACATAGTGTGTGTCATATAATTGTGGAAAGGAAACTAATTTATTTAGGCTTTGAACAACACATTTCAAAGGTAAAGTATCCTTGTACTCAAAAACATTTGAATATCTGGCCAGCCAAAATCCCTAAGCAATATTTAATGGAAGAGATATATACCTTTTAGTTTCCCTATTTGTGCACCAGATCATAAGAGCCTCCTCAATGGTATTCCCATCCCATACATTTTTCAAACATAAAAATCCTTCCACTCTGTGCAACAACTTTGCATAAGGGCAAGATATGATAATATGTGAATTTGTTTCCTCTTCTTGTTTGCATAGACATCACCAACCAAGGCCCATAATGTTCCTCTTCTGCAATAGATCCCATGTTAAATCTTTGTTGTTCAAGAGTAACCACATGAATATTTTGGATTTTTTTGAACACCTAAATTTCCAAACTAATTTCCACCACCAAACCTGGAAATCGTCTCTTCCCTCAGCTGCTAAATATTTATATCCAATACTTGGGACATAGTCCCCTATAGGATTTAATGAACAGGAAAATTGATCATATACATTTCCCAGTCTTACAAAACAAACTTTAATTTATCTGCATACCTCTTCCGAGTAATTGCATCCCCCTCTCTTAGACCAATCTCCCTCCAGGAAAGCCAATTATGCTGCCATATAGTAGTCTTGTCCCAGCTAATAATATGCCTTAAGGTGTAAAAAATTTTGTCTCTTAGACCATGTATCATTTGTGGAGGTAACCTGTGAATTCCCCCACTTTTTATCCATGGATCCAAACCAATTTGGACTTTGCCTATGTTTCCCATTCACCACACCAATCAATTCCCAACCAATGGAAATGTTGTATTAATCTCTTTCCATATAATTGAGGCATTGTGGATTCTCTTTACCATATTTCTCACCCAATCCTCCATTGAATATGGAGTTATGTACTTTCCCTTAATAACTTGAGCCCACAACCCAATACTATGTATTAATCGGAATACATTATTTGCAGCTAAATCCTTAGAAAAAAAGAAAAATTTATTTAAACCCCAGCGTCCTTATGCCTTTGGTAATGTAATTTATTTTCCAAGATACCATAGAAATGCCTTTTTTTCTTAATCCCCTAACCAAATAAACCTATAACATGAGAATCCCCTGACCAAACGACTAACTTTTGAATGTCTTCTTAAGTTTTGTAGCATGAGAGAACCGTACAACAAAAAGTCACTATGTGAGATAGAAAATATGGAGCAAATAAATCAAATCTCACCAATGTCACCTAACCATCTCTAAGAGTTTGACGAAGTCCCTGGCAATGGCACCAAGTTGTTATCAAGAGAATATTCTATAAGAAGATGAACACATGTGCTTAATACTTATAGACAATCTAACCCTATCACTGATATATGCCTCTCTATTTGAGTTGGTGCTTTTCCAGACACAGGGGTGTCCCTGGGGTTCTACTTATTGTATTTTCTACCTAGAAATATGCATATAAACCTAAGAGAAATCATCCTAACATGGGGGGTGTCCTTAGGGTTCTATGTGTTTTATTTTCTACATAGAAATGTGTATAAACTTAAGAGAAATCAACACAACAAGGGGGTGTCCCTAGGGTTCTCTGTGTGTTTTTTTCTACGTATAAATATGCATATAAACTTAAGAAAAACTAGAACACTAAATTGCCTTAGGTGCCTAGAAATAAACCCAAGAATATGGTAAAAACTCATAAATAGAATTTGAGTCGGATTAGTTTCTTTATTTAATCCTTCAACAACAAAATGGAAATTAATGAGAAGATTATGCACTTTAAGTGAAAGAGTAATTCAAAACAATTGCATGAAAATAATATGCACCTTGATTAAAAGAACAATTCAAAACAATGCATAAAATTAACAACACAAACCCTGTCACGTGATTCCTCTTAGAAAGTACCATGAAATTCCAAGAGGTGGAAAAAAATCATAGAATAATGTGTTTGGTATATTAGCATAGAGTCTAGAATCAACCATAGTTAAAAATAAACTATGGGTTTCCCTTTCAATATCCAATAAGCAGTGATGGAAGTGTTGTCAATTTCAAAATGATGGAAGAAGTGCTCTTAGTATCGTTCAAAAAGAATCCAAGCCCTTGAAGAATGATTTCTATTTATATTTTATAGAACATAAGAGAGGAAAGAGAGAGAGCATAAACCCTGAGAGAGAGAGAGAGAGAATTCAAACTCTATGCATATATGGTTGAATCCTCCAAACCATCTACTCCACTTGTATGAGAAAATAGCACATGCACATGGTATTGGCTCCAAATATTCACCCTTGATCAAGAATGAGATCACTTGCATGTTGTAGATATGATTGTCATCTAATAGAGATAACAAATATCTACTAGAAATATCCTTTAGGGTACTCTTAACTCTTAAATATCATTGCTTTAGGGTGATACTTGTTGATGATTGTAGCTACATGATATATTCTCCAAGACAAAAACTTGAGAGAGATCCCCTGAGAGGGGCGTGTGGTTCCTATCTGATACAAAGATAGAACGTAGAGATGGCCTCCTCCTTAAATACAGTTGATAATAACTCCAGATGATTCTTCTGTGTAACGCAGTGACAAAGGAGATCTGCAAAGTAGGACGTGCCTTTGGCTGAGCACAAGGTGAACGTGTGAATTCCCAAAGATTTGGGTGCATTGTGATGAGACAGAGATGAATATGATGTATTAGCCCCCTCTGAGAAGAGAGTTGATGATGAACTCCAGATGACTCTCTTGTGTAATGCAGTGGGAAAGAAGATCTATTGAGTGGGCGTGTTTGTGGATGAGCACAGGTGAACGTGATCCTAGTGGCTGAGCACTAGTGAGAGTGGTTCTCCTGTGTAATGCAGTGAGATAGAGATATGGACATACTTATGGATGTGCCCCTAGTGGCTGAGAACTATTGGGTGTATTAGATCCCTTGCTATATTGTTCAAGAGTCAGACCTACCTGTAACCCTAATTGTAATGTAAAGGGTACAGGTCAGCCCCACCTTAATGTAATTTATAATTAATGTAAAAGATAATTAATCTGGTTAATATTAATTATATTATGAGATAGAGAGGTTGGTCGTGTTGTGCCAATAGACATTTATGTTGACAGTTCAAGTCTAATATAAATAAAGTTAAATTCCCCATTAAGGAATCATATCTTTTGTGTGAGTTTGGAAATTTCAGCAAGTACATCTTCTTTGGAAAAGTGTACACCTCTCTTAGGCGCTAGCTTTCTAGGGTTTGCAAGAACCCTCTTGTGTGCTAGGTTTTCTTAGTGGTGAAGGTATTTCTAATGAATAATGTAGCAAAGGATTTGGTTGGGTTTTCTCCCCTTGTTGAGAAGGGTTTCCCAAGATACTTCTTGTGTTCTTGTGCATGGTGTTTCTTCTTATGATCTTGGTTGCTACAACATAATTGTTTATGGTTTAATTTAAATGATAAAAAGGAATGAACTTCATGCTTAAACATTTCTTATTGAAAAATCAACATGGTATCAGAGCATAGGTCTTGAAGAACCCATTGCACAAACAACTTTCAACCATTCTCTATCTCTTCTGCAAAAACCGTACAACCCTCCTAGGGTTCCCAGAAAATCCGTACGGCCTACTCTTCTAGGGGTTTTCAGCACTTGGAAGTTGGGGATAAAAAGGGCATAGGTGTGTATGGCCTCCTTCAGTGCACCTCCAGTAAGTCTCAAACTGCAATTTTGAGCATTTTGACTTTTTGGCCTAGGGTTTCACTAATTTTTGCAAACAATTTCAAAATTGTGTTTCTGCAACTCCTTGAAGGAGTTATTCATCTTACCAGGGATATCATATCCTTCAAAGGATTATTTTTGGCAGTCATAAGCCCAAAAAAAAACTAAAAGTGCTAGCCTAGCCTATCTGTTAGGTTTTCTATCCTAGTTGACAAGGGTTTGTGAAGAATCCAAAAAATGAGCAAAATCCTAATGGGAGGCAAGCTTGATGGTTCAAGCAAACTCAGTTCCAGGAAGACAAGACCTCAAAGAAATGAAGACATCAACATCTCATCACTCTTAGGAATGGTCCCTACCAATGATAATACTTGGTTAATTGATAGTGGTGCCTTTAGGCACATGACTGGTCTTAGAGATCACCTAACACGTTTCGTTGAGAAAGAGACGCATCTACATGTTTTCCTTGGAGATGATGCTAGATATAATGTGAGAGGAGTTGGAAATTCTACCTTCCAACTAGATTCAGATATGAAACTTCAATTAAAGGAAGTATTATATGTACCCAGAATGAAGAGGAACCCTGTCTCTATTTTTGCCTTGGAAGAAAAAGGCTACAAGATTACCTTCTCAGAAGGAAGATTTCTTGCATGGCACAAAGACTCTCATATAAGTTCTTCCAAGGTAACTGGTGTCCGAGAAACCATCTTGTACATATTAACCATCTAACCAGTCCAAGCCTTGTTACATGACATTATCATCTTGAGTGAGATATGGCATAGAAGACTTTATCACATTCATTATAGAGCTCTTCCAGCTCTAGGTAAAATGGTAATAGGTCTACCAGAAATACAGATTCAGCATAAAGGTTTTTGCAAAGGTTGTGCCCTTGGAAAAAATGTTAAAGGATCCTTCTCAAGGAGTGACAATAGATCCAAGGAAATCTTGGACTTGATACATTCAGATGTATGTGGGCCAATGATTGTTGCATCTTTGAATGGCTACTTATACTATGTACTCTTCATAGATGATCACTCTCGAAAAACTTGGATTTACTTTATGAAGAACAAGGATGGAGTCCTTGCAAAATTTTAAGAATTCAAAGCTCAGGTTGAGAACCAGACCAGAAGAAAAATAAAAATATTAAGATCAAATAATGGAGGAGAATACACCTCAAAAGAATTTAGCAGTTTTTGTATTGAAGCAGGGATTGAGAGGGATTTCACAGTTCCTTACAACCCTCAACAAAATGGGGTTGCTGAAAGGAAAAATAGAACTATCATTGATGCAACCAAAGCAATGATACATGATCAGAGTCTAGCTATGACTCTATGGGTAGAAGCATGTATGACAACAATATATGTTCAAAACATAAGTCCTCATCAGATCCCGAAGAACATTACTCCAGAAGAAGCCTTCACCAGAGTGAAGCCTGAGATTGAACACCTCATAATATTTGGATGTCTAGTATATTTTCATGTACCCAAAGAAAAGAGATCCAAGCTAGAACTTTTAGGAAGAAAGGGCACATTTGTAGGATACAATGAATCCTCAAAAGCATATTGAATCTACATTCCTGGTCAAAGACAAATTGAAGTAAGCAAAGATTTTACTTTTGAAGAAGAAGTAGCCTTCCAGAAATCCAGAGACGCTCAGATGGAAATTGATAGTAAGACAATGCCTTCTCCCCCTTCAACAATTCATAGGGAGACAAACATTATTCCAGTTGATCCAATAGATCTAGTTGATCCATTTGTTCCAGCCGATCCAGTTGCTCAAAGAAACATACCCATAGATATTATAGTTGGACATAAAAGGACTGCTTGGGCCCGAAAAACTGTACAAGAAGAAGAAGGGCATCAATCCCCATAAGGAACAACCAGAGAGAGCAAGAGACCAAAGATATTCTCAAGCTACCTTTCAGCCATGACCCACATTATTGACTCATAGCCATCTTGTCATGGAGAAGCTTCAGGTGAACAAGTATGGAAAGATGCCATGACTGAAGAATACCAATATATATTGAAAAATGATGTATGGGATGTTGTTCCAAGACCAGAGGGAAAGTCTGTAGTGACTTCCAACTGGATTTATAAAATCAAGCATGCATCTGATGGAAGCATCGAAAAATACAAATCAATATTTGTGGTCGAAGGGTCCTCACAAGTAGAGGGAGTTTGCTATGATGAGACATTTTCTATAGTAGCCCGATACACCTCCATCCATTCTATCATTGCACTAGTTGCTTCCATGGGTTGGAAGCTACATTAGATAGATGTAAAGACATGTTTTCTCAATGGTGAAATTGAGGAAGAAGTTTATATAGAGCAGCCTAAAGGATTCATTGTACACAATGAAGTATCTCATGTATGCAGGTTAAAGAAATCCCTATATGGTCTAAAACAAACACCACGTGCTTGGTACGATAAAATGGATGGATTTATGATGAGCTTGGGCTTCAACAAAAGTGTTGTTGATCCAAACGTATATTATCACATTGATGGCAATGAGTGTTTGATTTTGGTCCTATATTTGGACGATATTTTCCTCACCGGTTCAAAGAGACTCATTGTTGAATGCAAATGAGCATTGACTGCTAAATTTGAAATGAAGGACTTGGGGTTGATGCATTACTTCTTGGGACTAGAAGTATGGCAAAAGAAAGATGAGATTTTCCTGAGTCAAGGAAAATATACTGTGGAGATATTGAAAAAGTTCGACATGACAGAATGAAAATCCATGCCCACTCCAATGGTAATGGATTTGAAGAAGATGAGTAATACTGATTCAGAAGATGTAGATCCACACTTATACCGACATTTGATTGGATCATTGATGTATCTAGTTAACACCAAACCAGACATTTTCTATGCAGTAAATGTGCTTAGCCAGTTTATGAGCCAACCGAGATAGACACACTGGATAGTTGCAAAACATATATTGAGATACTTACGAGGAACAATTGGTTATGGCCTAAGATATGCCTCCAGTGTAGACTTGAGCCTACGGGGATATGTTGATGTAGATTGGACAGGAAGTGAAGTGGACAGAAAAAACACCTCTGGTTGTTGCTTCACTTTAGGGTATGTCATGGTTTCCTAGTGTAGAAAAAAACAAAGCTTTGTGGCATTGATCACCACATAGGAAAAGTACATTGCATTGATTGTAGTAGTCCACGAAGCAGTGTGGCTTTGCAAACTTATTACTGACTTGTTTGATCATGAGATGGATCCTACTACTATTCATTGTGATAACCAAATTTGTGTAAAGCTCTTCGAGAACCATGTGTTTCATGACAGATCAAAACACATTGAAATAAAGTATCACTATATCAAAGACATGGTGATGCAGGAGGCTCCTCAGGCTTAGAAAATGATCAAAAATGAAATTTCTCAGAATTGAATGAAACCAATTCCATTGTGATCGGCTCGTCGTGCTGATTCCATCCATATATTTACTTTCTCAAATGGATGTTGTATGCGAGAGTTGTCACCCTCTGGCCATTTTCTTAAACAACTAAAAAGTCAAAGGGTCAACTGGAAAAAATGCAATGCTGACGTCAGCATGACATCACCAAAGCTAATTCAGGGTGTTGACGTGGCAGAGGCAGGTAATGAAATTTGGCGACCTGTCACTGGGCAGATGTGGCAGACTTTGACCAATGCAGTGTTGACACATGGTGAAATATTGGGCAAATGTGGTGGTGCCACGTGGCCCAGGCATGGGCAGCCACGTGGCACCCAGTCAGAACATGTATGGAAAGTTTTAAAAAATGTTTGGGGGTCCATGGTTTTTGAACCCACGACCACCCAACACCAACGCGCCACACATGTTACTTATTAAATGAAACAAGTTTAAATTTATTTAAATTTGCATATATTATATGGTGGCGAAAAGGGGGGTTGGGGCTAAGCCCCATCCCATGGTTATATTCCAATGTGTGACCACCAAAAAGGGTGCAGGAAACTCACCTAACCACCAGCACATGGATAGGACCCTGATCCCATGCAATGAGCCACAGAACCAGAAGCTAGCATAACTAGAGGGCTGGCGCTTGGCCATATGGGTTCATATGACCAACTATAGGAGGCGTGCACCTAGCCCTAGGGGGATACACTGTGTAATTTTTAGAAAAAATGGGTTTTTTTATAGTTTTGGGGGATTTTCACTGATATTATGCCCAGAAATTGGTTTTTTGAGGATTTTGAGGTCATTTGAAGGGGGATTTGATCCCAAAAAGAGGCCAGATATTGAGGGAAGTTGGGATTCCTCATTTGAGCCTTAAAAACTATATAAACCAGGATTTTTGAAGCTTTGAGGATACTTTTTGATGCAGGGTTTTGAAGGGGGTCGTTTGTAAATTTTGGCCTTTTCTCATGTTTTGAGGGGCATTTTTGCCATGTTTTTGAGAGGAATTTGATGGAGCATGCTTGAATCTGAGCAAGGAGGTATTGCATAGCAGATATGAAGCATGTTATGTAACAGAAAAGAGAAATTGTAAGATAACTTTGAGCATTTTAAAGAGCAATAAAGAGGTCCTCCACTTGGAAGCGGGCCCGAAGACGTAGCCAACGATTGGTGAACTCCGTTATCAACCTCTTGTCTCTATTTCTCTTTATGTTTTGTTGTCCGATTCTCTTAATTTGCAGCATGGATATTAATGGTTGATCTCGTTATTCATTAATAAGCATCAAGTAAAAGTCACATTTGATATTCCACAAACAAGATAATACGTTTATGTATTTCGCATTCTTAACAATCCGATGCAAAAAGTACATTAAACTAACTTGTGATTTATCAGTAATACCTTCATTTTTGGATCAATTTTATGGTATTAGAGCATTTGGTTTTGGAGGTTTGACAGGAATTGCAAGAATTGGATGCTCACCAGATAAAAACTCAAGCGAGGAGAAGGCCAACTTGAGGCTCTTAACACAGAGATTCAAAGGAGACCGCATAAGAAAGAGATGTCTTTGCCAAGAAAATTGGGTCCCTACAAATCTGAAGATGATTTCTTTGAGGCCTTTAAATTGATGCAAGCCATGGTAGAGGAGATTTATCATGAAAGAGGGCAACGAAGGCTTCGAGGCAATGAAGAAGGTGAATCTTCGATAAGAGCAGAAGGAGGAGTTGGAGGTGGTGGACCTTCGGAACCTTCTTCTCCTTCATCCTCGTCATCTACAAGTGAAGCAAATGTACATCCCTCCAATGATAAGCAGCCTAAGAAAACTCATCATTCTTCTAATATGCCTTATTTAAAATTAGATGTAAATTTTCAATTACCCACTTATGATGGTGAATTAGATGCAGAAAAGATAGATAATTGGGTAAGATAGTGAGAAGACTATTGCAGGATACAAAGGATTGTTGATGATGAAACAAAGGTCCAACTTGCAAGTCTCAAATTGGGAGGCACAGCTCTCATATGGTGGAAAAGCAAAACTAAGGATGATCTCAATAAAAATGGTAAAACAATTTCTTCCTGGAATGATTTTATCACTGCTTTGAAGAAACAATTCTATCCATTAGCATACATGCAACAGGAAATGATGAATTGGCAAAGTTTAAGGCAAGTTAAAGGTCAAAGTGTACAAGAATATACTCAGATATTTCGTAAGAAAGATTTAAATTTGGGTATTTCTTTATATACACAAGAGACACTCCTAAAATATATTGTTGGATTACATTCTTATCTCAAGCACACTATTCTTATGCTAAATCCTTTTAACTTTGATGAAGTATGTGTACAAGCCATTCACATTGAATCAAGTAAAGGGAATGTTGGTGATAGTGTTTCTACAGATACTTGTGAAAGAAAGGATGCAGGGAAAAGGAAAGAGAAAGAGAAGAAGACATCCACAACAAGAAAGGAGAAGCCTACTTGCAAGCATTGCAAGAAAGTAGGCCATGATGAATATCGTTGTTGGATCTTACATCCTGACTTGAAGCCAAAGAAGTATGCCAACCACGGAAGGAAGAATACCACAGTTGTGACAGTTCAAGTGGATCTTGGATCAGATTCTGGTGATGAGACACAGGTTGTAGCTATGGGAATATAAGGTATAAATTATGTTGCAAGTACTAGCTCTTCTAAATCAGTTGTTGTAAATGATGAGTGTAAAAGGAATGAACTTTTCCACATAAGGGTCATAACAAATAATGTTAAAGTTGATACTCTTGTAGACAGTGGATCACAAGCCAATCTAATTAGTGAAGAGGTTGTAAATAACTTGGGACTTGAAACCAAGTCACATCCTAAACCATATCCATTGGGATGGATATGTGGTGATAATAATTTGCAAGTAACCAAGCAATGTAAAATCAAGTTTGCAATCACTTCTAATTATGTTGATGAAGTAGAGCTTGATATAGTGCCATTGGACATATGTGGAATTGTACTGGGAAGCCCATACCTTTATGATAGGAAAGATATATTCTACAGGGAGGAGAATAAATATTGCTTCAAGAAAGATGGGAAAGAGTACATTGTTCCTGCACATCGCATGAAAACTGACAGGTCTTTTGCAGTTACAGGGCAATTAAAAAGAATGGTAAATGCAAGAAAAAGTTTAACACTTATGTCTGTAACAAAACATGAAGTTGGTGATGCTAAACATGAGATGATTCCATATGTTTCAAATAGTCATGAAGTGTCACCAGAGGTACAGCATGAGGTTCAGCTGCATAATTTGATTATTGTTCCTGTTCAAAAGGGGAAGCATGTTTTGTCATTTTCGTTTGCATACTCAGTATTGTGGATTAGTTTATTGTTGTTCAGTGGTGTATGGATGCAAAGTGAGAAAAATAATGTATATGATTGTGCAATTGATGGGATGATTACTTTGATAAACAATGCTATCTCAGTTTTCATGTTTGTTGTGATTGGTCAGGTGATTATTGTCCAAGCAGAGAGGATGAATGATACAAGACAAGTGGGGAGGCAGTACCCTCATTTCTTACCTGAGTAAAAGCAGACTTTTGGTGGTCCAAAAGCTTCCAAAGTGGGGAGGAATAATCCAAGAGGCTCCCCAGGCTCAAAAAATGCTCAAAAATGAAAGTTCTCATAATTGAATGAAACCAATTCCATTGCGACTGGTTCGTCGCTCTAATTTCGTCCATATATTTACTTTCTCAAATGGATGATGTATGTGACAGTTATCGCACTCTGACCATTTTCTCAAGCAGCTAAAAAGTCAAAGGGTCAACTGGCAAAAAGTCAATGATGATGTCAGCATGACATCACCAAAGATAATTCAGGATGTTGATGTGGCAGAGGCAGGTAATGGCATTTGGCGACCTATCACTAGGCAGATGTGCCAGACTTGGACCAATGCAGTGTTGACACGTGGTGAAATATTGGGCAAATGTGGTGGTGCCACGTGGCCCACGCATGGGAAGCCACGTGGCACCTAGTCAGAATATGTATGGCAAGTCCATGTGGCCCAGGCATGGGCATCCATGTGGCATCCAGTTAGAACACATATGGAAAGTTTTAAAAAAAAATTGGGGGTCCATGGGTTTTGAGCCCACGACCACCCACCAAGCCCACGCTTTGAGAAATGACCCAACATCAACGTGCCACACATGTTACTTATTAAATGAAACAAGTTTAAATTTATTTAAATTTGTATATATTATATGGTGGAAAAAAGGGGGGTTGGGGCTAAGCCCCGGCCCATGGTTATATTGCAATGTGTGACCACTGAAAAGGGCGTGAGTGCCTCACCTAACCACCAGCGCATGGATAAGACCCTGATCACATGCAATGAGCCACAAAACCAGGAGCTAGCACAACTAGAGGGCCAACGTGCAACCCAAAGGGCTAGTGCTTGGCCATATGGGTTCATATGACCAACTATAGGGGGCGCGCGCCTAGCCCTAGGGGGCTACACTGTGTAATTTTTAGAAAAAATGGGTTTTTTGTATAGTTTTTGGGGATTTTGACTGATATTATGCCCAGAAATTGGTTTTTTGAGAATTTTGAGGCCATTTGAAGGGGGATTTGATCCCAAAAAGAGGCCATATCTTGAGGAAATTTGGGATTCCTCATCTGAGCCTTAAAAACTATATAAACCAGGCTTTTTGAAGCTTTGAGGAGACTTTTTGATGCAGGGTTTTGAAGGGGGCAGTTTGTAAATTTTGGCCTTTTCTCATGTTTTGAGGGGCATTTTTGCCATGTTTTTTAGAGGAATTTGATGGAGCATGCTTGAATCTGAGCAACGAGGTCTTGCATAGCAGATATGAAGCATGTTATGTAACAGCAAAGAGCAATTGTAAGAGAACTTTGAGCATTTTAAAGAGCAATAACGAGGTCCTCCACTTGGAAGCGGGCCCGAAGACGTAGCCAACTATTGGTGAACTCCGTTATCAACCTCTTGTCTCTATTTCTCTTTATGTTTTGTTGTCCTATTCTCTTAATTTGAAGCATGGATATTAATGGTTGATCTCGTTATTCATTAATAAGCATCAAGTAAAAGTCGCATTTGATATTCCACAAACAAGATAATAAGTTTATGTATTTCGCATTCTTAACGATCTGATGCAAAAAGTACATTAAACTAACTTGTGATTTATCAATAATACCTTCATTTTTTGATCACATGGTGCAAAGGAAGATAGTACACGTGCAGTATCTTCCTACTCATGAATAGATCGCAAATATCTTCACCAAACCACTTGCCAAGACAAAGTTTGAGTATTTCTGTGAGAGACTTGGCCTGGTGGAGAATTCCTCCCTAGATGAGAGGGAGTGTTTATGATTGCAGATACATGAGACATTCTCCAGGACACAAACCTAAGAGAGAGCCCCTAAGAGGGGTGTGTGGTTCCTATCTGAGACAGAGCTGGAACGTAGAGATGGCCTTCTCCTTACAGAGAGTTGAGAAGGACTCCAGATGATTCTCTTGTGTAACGTAGTGAGAAAGGAGATCTGCAGAGTTGGGCGTGCATGTGGCTGAGCACAAGGTGAACATGTGAATTCCCAAAGAGTTGGGTACATCGTCATGAGACAGAGATGAAGATGATGTATTAGCTTCCTCTGAGCAAAGATTTGATGATGAACTCCAGATGACTCTCATGTGTAATGCAGTGGGAGAGAAGATTTTTTGAGTGGACATTCCTGTGGATGAGCATGGGTGAACGTGATCTTAGTGGTTGAGCACTAGTGAGAGTAGTTCTCCTGTGTAATGCAGTGAGATAGAGATATGGATATCCCTATGGATGTGCCATAGTGGATGAACACTAGTGGGTCTATTAGATCCCTTGTTATATTGTTCAAGAGTCAGACCTGTCTGTAACCCTAATTGTAATGTAAAGGGTACAGGGCGACCCTACCTTAATGTAATTGATAATTAATGTAAAAGATAATTAATCTAGTTAATATTAATTATATTATGAGAAAGAGAGGTCGGCCCTGTTGTGCCAATAGACACTTATGTTGATAGGTCAAGTATAATATAAGTAAAGGTAAATTCCCCATTGAGGAATCATATCTTTTGTGTGAGTTTGGAAATTTCAGCAAGTACATCTTCTTGGGAAAAGTGTGCACCTCTCTTGGGCACTAGTCTTCTAGGATTTGCAAGCACCCTCTTGTGTGCTAGGTTTTCTTGGTGGTGAAGTTCTTTCTCTTGAAGAATATAGATTTAAGGATTTGTTTGGGTTTTCTCCCCTTGTTGAGAAGGGTTTCCCAGGATACTTCTTGTGTTATTGTGCATGGTGTTTCTTCTTGTGATATTGGTTGTTGCAACATAATTGTTTTTGGTTTAAGTTGAATGCTAAAAAGGAATTAACTTCATGCTTAAGCCTTGCTTATTGAAAAATCAACAATAATATTCCAAAATAGTATTATTTTCACTGATTATAGTCTCCATTTGTCTCCTCAAGATATGCATTCGTCTCCTCAAGAGTATCCATTCTATGCTTCAATTGGAAAAACTCTTCATCCTTAGGCAGCATTCCCAGAGCCACCATGGTTTTGGTGTGCCAATAGAGTTCCATGGTTTTGCAAAACTTGGATTTTTGTTTTTGGTATAGCCTAGGTCTAGGATTAAGCCACTCACCTATTTCTCAACCTCCTCATCGTATTTAAACTCCCTAACCAACCTGACCTCAGCCTCTAACGCCGACATGGTTTCTTGGTCTTCCTTATGCACAAATTCATGGTAAAAATTTGTCACAACAACAATATACCATGATGAACCAACAGAAGAGGAACGGAGCATGCGAACACGGGGAGCCATGAGGATGCAAAACAAAGATGTGGAGGAGACAAACACAATCCTAATAAAACCAGATCTTGTCCAACTGAGATAGCAGAGTCATGGTAAAACACCAACCATGGATTTCCCTTGGCTATTTATCTACATTAGAATCGAAATTTCCTTCACCTGCAAACGTATCAGGCTCTCATTGCACAACCTGGGCATGAACATCACCATTACGTGAGGGCGTGATACGAGTCTCCAACTCATGCAAGTTCTCATTCCCACAATCCATCTGTTCTTCTTCGTTAACAACAATGATGCTTTGTCCCTACTAAAGTACAGATCCCCTGCTTGCATTATCGTGTGGGCCATCCAATATTTCATATTGGCATTCCACCTGATCCACGCCATTAACTGCAATGACATGCCATTCCAGTTGAAGTACAGACCCCCCAGTTGTGGTAGCATGTGAGTTTTCCACCTATGGCATGGAGTTAAGGGTTGTCACCTCCGTGCAAGCCACATTATCATGTGCTCATGTTGACACCCCATCCAATGATTCATCAATCTTCTNATTTGTATTGGAAAATCAAAGAAACATTTTTATTGAAAGAAATGTCACTTTATGTAAATAGATAAGGTTCTTCTTTTATGTTCTAGCGTGGATGGGGAGATAATAATAATAAAGTAATTTTCTTTTAAATATTCATCATACACATGGGAGGGGAGGGTGTTGAGTGGGCCTAATGGTTAAGAACACGTGTTTCCTCCTAGGAGGACACATATTCAAATCTAGAGGGGGTTATAGTATGTACACCTTCGTAGAGTTTGGGAATGGTTCCAGGAATTTTGGAGCTTTGGAATGAGTTTCCTCTATAGAGAACTTTAAATTAAATTATATTTTTTGTATTAATTTTTTTTTGTGATTGGTGGAAACAACAACTAGTTGGGCACGTACTCATGTGACAGAGGGTCGTGTTATCTCACTGCTACCACTATAACCTCTAGGTGTGCCCATGATGCCCCATACATGATACACAAGGTAAGTTGGGTTTCGAACCGATGACTTCACATAACAGAGTGCCTTAACAACACACTCCATCACCGACTTCCCTACACCCCAGAGGCATATTTTTGGTATTAATAATTACCAATTTTGGTTATTATTAAATTAAAATGCAAATATTTTAAGTCAATTATTACAAACACCTAGGTAATCTTATTTCAAAAATTATTTAAATAAAAAAGCTGAATAATATTCACTTTATAGTTGTAGATATGAATAACTTTTAATGCATGTATGTTTACCTTAGAGGTAGGACTAACCATTAAAGTCTAATACATCAACTCAAAGAGAACTTTATATACAGAACTTTAAAATAAAATTATTTTTTTGTTCTAATAATTACCAATTTTTGGTATTATTAAATTAAAATGCAAATATGTTTATTCAATTATTACAAACATCTAGGTAATCTTATTTCAAAAACTATTTATATGAAAAAACTTAATAATACTCACTTTATAGTTGTGGATATGAAAAAAAATTAATGTATACGTTTTCTTTAGAGCGCGGAGTAAACATGAAAGTTGAATAAATCAACTCAATCATTTAAAGTATAACTTTTTTAACTATTTTTATTTAAAAGAATATTAATTGAGATATACAAATTTGATGGAAGATTGTATTTATGGATAGTAGTCCAGATGACTAATTTTAATATTGTTTGAGGATTGTATTAATGGATAGTATTCATTAATGACTAATTAGGCCTTAAGCTCCCCACAACAACCTATCTTTGATGTGACTTGTCATCCAAATTCATTAGACAGTAATTGGGAAAATCTTCAAGGAGTGGGGTAATTCGGGAGTAATTTTTCTTCTCCAATTATGTTTTCTGGTGGTCTGTATTTAAATTTCTGATCAATCCAGGACTCTGATTGATTTTTTGAGCATTTGGGTTGGTTTAAAATAGGTCAAACCCCATAAAGTAATATTTTGAAATGCATGGAACTTTGATCCATACAAAACTCAGACTACCCCTAAAAATCTGACTGAATTCAAAACCATTTTTTTAACTGAAAAAATAGAATACTCCCAATTTACGCCAATCTTCAACGTCCACGGGAAATTCTTATTCCATTCTCTTATAACTCCAATATTCAACGTCCACGGGCACTTCTTATTCCATTCTCTTATAGAAGCAGAAAGCTATGCCAATCCATCCAAGTCTGATGTGAAGGAAACTTCAAACGATGCATCAGCAGCAGCTCCTCCTGAGATTTCCAATGTCTTATCTCTGATGATGCCTTCCCCCTCTTTGTCTTCTGTTGTTTCATCTCCTCCTATTTCTATCCCCATTCCCCTCCTATTTTAATCCAATTTCCACTCCTCCTGCAATTTCCAATCAAAGCGATGCGCTAGTAGTGAGAGAAAAGATAGTTGGAACCAATATTGCAGATTCCAAGCCAACAACAAGCAAGAAGATAATAGAAGCTATAGTTGTGGATCTGGAAGTAACAAGTGAGAAGATAGTAGGCAATAAAACTGCATAGATGAAGATGATATGTGAGAAGATCGCAGGAGATAAAAGTGCAGACTTGAAATCTGTAGCAAGTGAGAAAACGGTTGGAACTAACATAACAGACACCGTTAGCATAGAAGAAACCATCTAATGTATCTGAAGATTTGGACAAGATGGTGCATGAGGTCTCTGAAGCACCTGTTGATCAAAATGAAACAGAGGTATTTACCTTTTGGTCCAGATTTGAAAACGAAAGGATTTATGTACTGTTGGAAATATTCCTTTCAATGGAGTTAGTTTACACCGCATTGCTTTGCAAGGAACTAAGCTCATTACTTTGTTTTGACAGGCTCTAGTCTCCAAATATTGAAAATGATTTTGAGGAGAAGTTCAAGATTGATCTGTAAAAAAAATTGTTTCAATTCAGTAAGCTTTTGCATTTGGTTTTCTTGTTGGTAGTGTGGTTATTGATAATTGTATAATTTCATTTTGGTCACACTATGTAACACCCTGTTTCCCTTAACTTGCAATTATTCAATATTAATGATTACAACTTAGTGTGGGCGTGAATACTTGAGCCATCATACCATGACAGTTATTAATAATGGGTTCAATATTAATGATTACAGCTTACTGTGGGGGTGAATCCTTGAGTACTCGCCATGATACCATGACAGGAATTAATGAGGGGATGAAAGAATGTTCATATGTAAAGACCCCTAGCCACCTTGGTGAAGAATGTGAAGGAAATGATCATATTTTCTCTAACTTGTTGAAGTCAAATGGTAATGGGAAGGGGTTGGTAGTTTAACAACCAACCACCCTCAATGAATGCAAATATGGAAAATATGGAAAGGACAGTAGAGGTTGTCAGTCGAAGGTGCAACAGAGTGCCAATTTTGCAGTCTAGGATTGACCCATGAAGTTCCTTCTGACAAAAGAAAAAAAGGGACAGGTCAAGAACGTTCCCAAGGGGATTACATGTAGGGGACGCACACAAAAGGAAAGGAGAATAATACTTGGAAAAGAGAGAGAGACGACACAGAAAGATGGGAGGAAAAGAGCAGTTGCAAGTGAATGCACGAGTGAGCACAGAAAATCCCCAGGTGGTATCATGGCTTGGCACGGGGTGGCCTGCAGCTGACGTGACTAAGCATGCAGAGCCTATGGTTGGGTGGAAAGGAAAACACCCACAATTAGTTTGAGGGTCATCAATCGTAATAGATTTTCATACCTTGTGTAATTGAACTGTAATTTATGTCTGAATGCCTGTAATTATCTTGGGGATGTGCATTTTTTTTAATGATTAGATTGGTTGTCCTCTTGCATGTTTGTGTATTGAAACAATTGAGGAACTATATGGGTCTGGTCATGCTTCGTTATTAGCTCTAGTTAAAGGAACGAAATTGTGACCTTGTTGACCGTATGCACTGTTACATTTATACATACCTATACTTCTGGTTATATTGGGTTCCTTGGTGATCCAAGAGGATCTCCACACAGGGAACTATTACTTTGCACACCATGGAGAAGATCATAAAAATGTCGATTAATGATAGGTGACAAAGAATTATTAATGTTTCATTTAAATCGTAAAAATAATTAATACTTTAAATGGGTGTGAGAAGATCATGTATTATTCATTCAAATTGGAAAAATGATTAATACTTGAAGTGAGTGTAAATTACTCATGTATTTTTCATTTATTTTGTAAAAAGGGAAATTAGTTTTGTGTGAAAATCCACCTCATGCATTAGTTTCCTACTTTCAAGGGGAGGTTAAGAGTCTCATGAGTTGATTTGGGATTCTTCATCATTATATCCCAAGTAGTTTCCTAGTATGAAGGGGAGGTTAAGAGTCTCCTAGTTTGGTTTGAGATTCTTTCTCATTTTTATCCTTGAGTTGTTATTAGATCCTAAATTTGTGGATCTTGTCTCCTTGAATTATGGAGTTAAGGAAACTATATAAACTCCTTATGTAAGCTCTGGGTTTCATCCTTTTATGGATCCCTTTATGGATCCCCTTTAAGGAGCTTGGAGAGAGAGCTCAAGAGAGCTTGGAAGAAAGGAATTTAGTCCTTGAAATGTCACTTATGTGAGAGCCTTAAGTTTTATTTGTATAAGAGAAGGTTTATCTGGGTTTTCATCCCTTTATGGAGCATGTGACACATTTTTTGAGAAGGTTTTATCCCTTGTTAAAGGAAGGATATTAAAACAATATGTATTCCAAGCGGATCTGGAGATGTAGCCAGAAGAGTCCAGTGAATTTTGTTAACACATGGGTGTCAAATTATATGTGTGATTTTTGTTTGCATTATCGCTTGATTAAGTAGAGATTTAATTGCACATATGCACATAATTATCACAATTTTCTCACATTCATACGCAATTCTTAGAGATTATTTTCTCATGTTCACATGCAATTAATCGTCAATAAAAGGTCCTCATTGTAGGATTTTTGTAGAGAAAGATCTCACAGAAACATCGGATCAAGTGGTATCAGAGAAGGTCTACCCAATTTTGCAGATTGTAAATAATCATGGGCAGTAAGATCAGGGACCATACAGTTTTCTTGGTTACAATCCAAGAAGAAGACAACATTGAAGGGGGAATTCGTCAATTTTGGAGTATGTGTTGGTAAAATTTATATTTCTCTTTCAATATTTATATGCTTTATACAATTTCAGTTGCGTTGGAAACTAGATTCCAAGACGCACCAAAGGGTATTTTGTTTTTCTCAATATCCATCTCTATTTATAATATATCCATCCCATAAGAACCGAATTTTGTACAGTCACGAGATATGCAGTCACTAAAATGCAAATTGCGGATAGAATACACAACGGATTTTAGCAAATGATATGGAATTGGAAAGATATTTCAGAGATGGATAAAATCCCTCTCATTATTGATTGAAAAAATCAATGTTTAAAGGTAAAATGTTGCTGATACAATTTGCCCAAAATTGGGAAAACAGACGTTGAAAATGAAAAAACTATTTTCTTCTCAGTAGAAGCTTTTATTTTCTGATATAGAGGTTGCAAATAGAACGCCCAAGTGGTTACACAAATGGGTATATTTTGTTTTTTTATTAACATCTTGAATTGTGAACTCAAACTGAAGCAAATCGCCCCAAAAAGAATTAATTCATCGTTGTAAGAACTGCAAACTTCAGACAGATACCACAGGTTCTATAGAGCCTTTTAGAGGGCATATGCTAGCTCATTTTGAAGGATTCTCTATCATCTCAAATCGGTATTTTAAGGGATTTGATTGTGTTGTCTTGTTTATGAGATATCGTTGTTTGGAGTCACATAGTTCTGCAGACAATACACTTGTGTAGCCCTTGTGTTTCAGGAAGCATTTTCTCACTCCATGAGTTAAAAGAGAGAAATTATTTAATATCAAAAGCAATATATTTTTCAAATCTCAAATGGGTCCTCGACATAATTGATTCCATCCCTTGTAACAAAAAGTTATGAAAAAAAATGCAATTATGGTGCACAGTGTTCATTTGTTTAGATATGATCTAAAAATGAAGAAGACTTGAAAAACTTGAAATTATTTCAATGTAAATGTTATGTGTTTAAAGCAAATGGATCAGTTTTGCAACACATAAATTAAGGGATTACTTATGCAAAATACACATAGACAGCAGCATAATCAATGAACATAAGCACATAAGCAAAACAATTGATAAAGGAGTTCACCCCTCTCTTGGGCTACATCTCCTGGTCCAGCTTCATATGGATCATTATTATTAATTGCTCAAAAGTGCTCAAAAACATGTCTTACATTGCTCAAACTGACAAATTGACTGCTCCAATGGCTTCAGAGCGTCCCAAAACCCTTGTTTGGGCTCTTTCGGCACCTCAATCGGTCGAAAAACGAAGAAGTTAGGCCTCCTGGAAGTCTTCCCCTTCAAGCTTGTTGTCTCTGCATCTACAAATTGCACCCTCTTCAAATGAACCTGGCACACACGCAATAAATAGTGTGAAAACCTAGCACCGAGCGCAACTGCGACAACGATGCAAACTGTAGGATGGTTATGGGCGCGCCAACCCCTAACCGCCTAGCACCTAGGCACATAGGAGTCATATGACCGCCCACGTTTGGAAAAAAGGCTAAACGGTTGAACCACTCCAACTCCCCGTGCATTTAGTTACGGTCATATGTAATGTTAGCATATATCCATGGGCCAAAACTTTAACCATTCAAACCGCATTCAAAACCCACACGCATACTATATACATAAGCGTTGGTTATATGATATGTGGCGCACGACCAAGGGTTGGGGCTAAGCCCCGGCCCGGTCGCGGACCAAAACTTAACCATATACAATGTTAAATATAATATGCGTCGCTTACATAGCAAGCAACGCACGGTGGTGCGTTGGTTGGCAACTACTTGCCAAGTCATTCCCCTACCCGGAGGTCACGGGGTCGACTCCGGCCCATCACAGAGTTTTAACCATATAATAAGTGACACGTGGTGCCCAGGGATTGGGCCACATCAAAATACCATTAACCACGAATGGACACGTGTCAAACAATCATTCGACCACACTTACTAATCAGCATCTGCCACATCACCACCTGACACATCATCGTACGGTCGTATGACCCTGCCACGTCAGACTGTACGGACTGTACAATCAGTGTCCTTTTTTTTGCATGTTTGACTTTATGAACAGATTGCAATATCTCTCGCTCCCGACATCCTTTTGAGACGAAACAAGTTGCGTTGGGTTCGCAATGAAGAGACCTACGCTCTCGTCCGGTTTGAAGAAATTCTGAGCACTTTGAATTTTTGAGCAAAATTTGATCCCCTGATCACACCTCCCCATTGGGAAGCTTTTGGACCTCCAAAAGACTATTTTCAGTCTATGTGAAGATGAGGGTAAAGTTCCCTCACCCTTAAAACCTCAATACACTTGGCCTTGCTTGGATTCGTCCCTTTAAGACCAGCTCGAAGATACTCCACATTTCCTCGTTTTGAAGTTCGCATTCTCCTGTCAAGGATGGTGTCTTCCTGCAGTTCTGTAAGATACTCTGGAGAAAAATCATCTATGGAAGGAATATGAACATGCTCTCCTTGATCATCAATCAAT